>JARVKF010000026.1:0-97312 GCA_039778275.1 Seiridium unicorne | reverse complement strand
CCCCCCCCCCCCCCCCCCCCCCCCCCCCCCCCCCCCCCCCCCCCCCCCCCCCCCCCCCCCCCCCCCCCCCCCCGTCCAATGGGGGTAGGGTAGCGTGAGTGCATCGCCTCGTCCTTGGACGAATCAGGGTTGCAGACGAGATCCTTAATCGAGCGATTTGCAGGAAGTCATCCTATGGTGGTGCAGTTAGCTATTGCTTCGTGTGGGCGGTGAGCTGAAGCGCCACTTTCCATCAAACATTTTTCTTAGATTGCTTTTCCGAAAATCAAACGAGCGAGCTACAGGCATAAGATTTGGACATAACTCATCCACCAACGTAAACCGGATTTAACCATTGAGAGATGTATTTCCGAAGATCAAGATCCTAGCCGCTCTATTCAAGATCTCTGTTGCAAGACGACTCCATTTGTGATTATTGCACCGTCCCTAAGCCCACGGAGTTTTGACCGAACAGGGTAGACAGCATGCATTATGCAAGCCTCTATCCCTGTCGCCAATAGTCAGTCGCTTGCCAGCCTCCTCTTCCAGATGTACTTGCAGATCCCAGTTTCTAGCATCTGCTACAGCACCTACTCGAGCAGAACAGCACTTCACACCCTTTTGAGAGGAATCTTCCAGCATCTTGCAAGAACATGCATCCCTCTCTTTCTTTTAAATATATTTTGTTAGGTAGCCATTTCAGTTGCATCGATGGCACCTGTATTGATCATTAGTTGATCGGTTCAGCCTGATCAAAAGGTCAACCCACCATGCTGACTGTATCCTGCCTGCAAAACAACTCATGCGCGACTTTTGAACTACCGCAAGATACGAAGACCAGGCTGAGGTACACTGTTGGTCAAGCGGCTTCACCGTGCTCACCCGGGGCAGAGCACATCACTGTATGCTCAGATGGCTGAGACGAGATCGTTATCGAGGCGAATATGGGACAGTTTGCAAAAAGAGCGTCCTGATTCAAAAGACGCCTTCCTGCCTCTGGGCTCGCAGAACGATATCTTGAATCATGACTTGATTCGTTCTGACTTGATGAAAGTCCAAGGCCATTTGCATGGAGGCACCGGCAGAATCTTTGAATATGTCGACTCATCAGGCAGACAATTATATGCCATCTTGGCCATGATTGAAAAGCAGGGCACGATTACCGATCTCATGAATCAAGGCATCAAGGATGAGCATTTACCCTTCCAGCGACCAGACAAACATGCAGCGTCCTTTGAACTCGTGCCTAAAGATCACAAGGGGAGTTTCTCCTATTTCCAGAATTGGACAACCAGTGATATCGATAAATTCGGCACGTATCAATGGTATATGATCTCCCCAAAGTTCAAAAAAGGGGCTCTGAATATGCCCATGTACCATGACTTGCAGGATGGAATCATTCTGCCATGGTTAAGTCGAGAGCTTGTCGAGAGATATCCTGGGGGGAACTCGGACGTTTGGAAGATAGAGATACATAAGTCTCACCATGATTTTCACCAGGTAATCTTGTGAATATAAGTTATCAAATTCTCCGCTTACTCGACTCCAGGAAAAGAGCAATTATTTTGCGATCAAGGCCTTGCACTCCAAGGATAAAGGTGATTTTGAGGTGGAGTTTGAAAATATGAAAAAGCTCAAATCACACAACAACTTAGTAAACTTGCTCTCAGCCTTTTCGCATAAAGGCACATTCAACTTCTTATTTCCATGGGCTAACGGAGGGAATTTGAAAGCCTTTTGGGAGGAGCACCCTGACCCTGAATTTGAGGTATGGGTTCTTTGGGTTGCTAAGCAATGCGCTGGCCTAGCTGATGGCTTAGCCGAAATTCACGTCGTTCGGCCTTTGCTTTCTGAAAAATCAGGAATACGGAATCCCACCTGGGAAGTAAATGACATTAATGACGACGACAAGAATTTCGGCAGGCATGGTGACATCAAACCGGAAAACGTGCTGCTCTTTCATAATGACCGTAACAATGAGGGCAATCAGGATAAAGGAACACTTAAATTGTGTGATTTCGGCTTGACCGTGTTTCATAGCCTCAAATCGAAGTCATTGGACAGGGCTAGTGGCATAGCTTTGCCTTTAACATACAACGCACCGGAAGCCGATTCGGATAGAACCATTTCCCGCAGATACGATACCTGGTGTCTCGGCTGTTTATATCTCGAGCTTATTACTTGGCTGCTCCTCGGTGTCAGGGGGTTAAATGAGTTTAAAGACAAGCGACGAGGAGAGCGCGGTGCAAGACATAATTTTCTGTCAGACCAGTTTTTCAAGCTGCGGGATAGCAAGAAGGGGAGGTATGGTATAAGGAAGAATGCAGTGGTAAATGTGCGCTTTAAATTTCATTTTTGGGCGTATACAACCAATGCTAATTATGCCTTCTAGTGGATAAAGGAATTGCAAAATTTAGAAAGCTGTAGCGATTTCATCTACGACTTTCTACAGTTTGTCAAAGACCACATGTTGCAGAGCAATGAATCGAAGAGAGTCGAGGGATACGAGGTCAGAGACCATTTTCGAGCCCTGCAAGACAAGTGCAGTAATGAAAACTATTTGCTTCGTAAGAGTCCTACAGGTTCAGGACATGAGGGATCTTCGACGGGACAGCAACTTGGGTTTCGTAAGTCCTATTCGACCCGCAGTAGTAAACGGCCAAACGAAAGTGAGGGTCAGTCGAGTTCCGAATCTCAATCATACGGAAAGAAACGTCGTGACTCATGAAAATGTTAGTTGGTTGACTGGGACTTTACTATGTTAATAAATCTTTTACGTTCTGCGAATGAATGAAGCCTATGACCTATGTCCTGCACATAATGGGAATCTCTGGCTTCCAGTGTTCATTTCTAGTAAAATCGTGATTGTCATTAAAGCTGCAAGGTATAAGAAGCACATAGATTTGATGTCCTTTCTCGCCACCGGCACTTTTCCAATTCACCTCCTTGGATCATTATATAGATCTATTAATAAATCAACGCGGTATTTTACTTTTTCTTTTTATTTTGTTGTTTATAGTGACTTCTTATGTTTTTCTTGATAGTTGTGATTTCGGTCTGGCGACAGTTAAAGTTATATTCATAGCTTAGAGCCACTGAGTGGATGATCATACATCTTGAAGCTGTCGAGTAGAGCAAATTATGAATTGGTCGTTGATTATCTGTTTCAAATAATTAGCAAATCATCCCAATCAATCCGTGGTTACAACAACTCAAGTCATTCGGACTTACTTCGAAAGTGAACTTTCCCTGCCCAAGAATCTTTTCCAGCTCTGCCTCTAGGAGATTTGTTTTGCCATATCTTATCGGCAAGGCCGTATGAAACCACTCTGACATGTCCACCCAATATGTAATGGCTCGATATTGACTACCTCTGCTGCAAGGAACCTGAAATGACTATTCAAATTATGACCGCAATAATAGATTTGTGTTCTTTATATAACAAACAAGGGCAGTCCTCCGTATTCTGAGACTTGACGATTTAAGATCGGGGAGGAATGCGAGGAAAGTTAACAAATGAAAAAAAATAAAAAAAAACGCAAAGGTTTAACCTACTCGAAGGCCACTGCCTAACTTTACACCGATCGAAAAGCCGCCCGATATGTATGTCTTCTTCGTCATCAGCCTTGATCGCTTAGGATTTTTCAGGCGCAGACCGCGCTATTTAATGGTCACTCTCATGCTGATTTGTGCAACCCATCTGCGTTGCAACCCAACTTTTGTGTCACATTTGAAACCACAATACTATTGGCCAGCTTGGTGCAGTCGACCGCGGGGTAACCAGACCGCGATCTAGTAATTGGAGGATAACATCGCCCGGTTCTGGAGATGGTGGCGTGATTGTCCTGCCAAGTCTGATTTGGCAAGGCGTACTGGCAATGTACAGGCAAGGCTACCAGCAATCAAAAGTGCGTGGTCACCTTTCCTACAGCAAGCTTGCAACTATGGGTGGAAGTGGATTCGGCCCTACTTCCCTTCCCTATCTCACTTTCTTTGTCTGGTTTTGCCTCATGAGCTCATCAGTCTTAACAGGTCTCTAAAGTAAACAAAATGGATTGGCTTAGAGATGACCCATACGTGGACGAAAACGACATAGATGTGTATGAATTCGTTCCAGCTTCTAGCAAAGTGTTGCTAATCGCGCAGAATGGGAAGGTACGTAAAATATTAATCTTTTCTCATGATTGGACAAGTACAATATGAGGAAATACTGATGACCATCGATGCAGGAACAACCATGTGTCATGACCTGGGATCTTTGCACTGATGAGGACTGGGCCTCATGGCTGGAGAATGTGAGTCCATAATCGCTTAAAAGTGATTGCGATAAATAACGCCACAAAGGAATATCATGTGAATTCAACAGTTTGGGGAGACGGTGTTTGCATAATGAAAGTTTTCCTCCCAAAATGAAGTGCCGAATATTAACACGGAATAGCTTCGCGCGTCAAGCTGTGACTAGGTTCCAGGATCCGCTGATCCTGGCGCAAATGCCGTTCTCGGTACAAACATATGAGAAGGTTTCCAGAGCATTTCTAATCCATAGTTCTATTGTACGGGTGATCAATCGTAGCACTGTGGCTCATTGTTCGTACGAAATGAATGCTTTCGGTCCGGCGAATCCTGGAATCATTGGTAGGTTTGCGAACAGTATTTATAATTCTCAAGATTTCGTTGTCTATTCCACCTCAAGAAAGGCTTATTGTGCTGATTGTGTTGCAGCGTACAACTGCCGCTCTTCGGCATCTTGGCCGGGTGATATGGCTCTGTCCACGACATATGTTCCAGAACGGCGATTTTCTTGGGCCATTTACTATGGCTGCACTGATTCATTCATCGAAAAAGTCATCGATCAACTTGAATACTCCGAATCCCCGACTTTCCACCCATTAACACTCTCGACAGTGTTTGTGGAACACGAAAGAAATCGTCATGTAGATTTAGTTGACGACACCGTTAGTGGCCTCATGAACCGAGTTCTAGATATAGAAAACGGCATAACACACCGGACATCAGTTTCCTTAAATTACAGCTCAGAGAGCAAGATAAAAGGTTGTGCTGCAGAAGTTCCGAAAGCCAGCGCAGTCACAGAATGGCTGAAGATTAGCCACCTCAGAAAAGGGCTAGAAAATTGGAAGGCCCAAGTGTCAACTCTGAGAGAACACCTATCGGAACTACACGATAATGGAGGCAATCAGCTCCGTCTCCCGGAAGATGAACAACTTCAAAGGTTCATGGCACGCCGTAGCGATCGAATCGGAGCTAGGTTGGAACAAATTATGCATGAGTACGACGACAGGATTCGAGCTTGCAGTATCGCCACGGATGGCATTACTTTCGCGACTCAGCTGGTATGTACCTTCCCTACATTTCGACAGCAACCACTGACTATTGTCAGGAGTGGAATCAGATTGCAGCTCACGATACCAAGACAAATTTAGCTATCGCTAATTCGACCATGGAGATCTCGCAATTGACGGTTGGTATTTCCAAGGCTGCTCAGCAGGACAGCAGCCAAATGAAAACTATCGCGATACTTACCATGACATTCTTGCCTGGAACTTTCGTGGCTGTAAGTGACAGTGTTGAAATATAGAGCTGCTCGCTAAAATCACTTAGACCCTCTTTTCCATGTCGTTCTTCGACTGGAGAAATAACACGGATACAATGATGTCCCCTTATATCTGGATTTACATAGTCGTCACTGCTTTCCTCACTTTGGCAACCATTGGTATATGGCGTTTTGCACAGATTCCTTTGTCAACCGCAAAGGTCT
Source organism: Seiridium unicorne (assembly GCA_039778275.1). Taxonomy (NCBI): domain Eukaryota; kingdom Fungi; phylum Ascomycota; class Sordariomycetes; order Amphisphaeriales; family Sporocadaceae; genus Seiridium; species Seiridium unicorne. The sequence goes on along the minus strand of JARVKF010000026.1, from coordinate 91,557 downwards.
TTCGGGTGTGATTTGATTATGTTGAGATTTTTGAAATAGTGCTTAATGACTTGTACAACATGACAGTAATGCTTTCACTTCTCTCACATTGAGCGTAGTCACTCTGAGACATTATCTAGAAGCAGTTCAATGAATTGTCATTGATAAGCGATGTTATTTACAAACTTGGGGGTTTGAAAAGGTACTCTCTGAGTGAATGACACAAAAACATTAATTTGCGAATAGAAAAATATGGCTCAGATCTCCATTATACAGTCTTTACGGCACAGCAACCACAACTCCACTCGGTACTTGTAGACCTGCGAGTTCTTAAAATCTCCCTAGGTGCCAGCGCCAAAGGAGGTCGATGGCATAACCTTTTCTCTGTCAGCATTAGCAACGCCGGGCCAGGCTAGCTCTTTCTCCTTGACAACGGCGAGGACAGAAAAAGGCGGCGTGGGAACAGTGGCGTATGTCCAAGGAATGTTGAAGCTCGATCCGGTCTAGAGGATACGACAAACGGTGATGGCCTAGTTGACCACTGGTGTGGGTGCATCCGCTCAAACTGTACTGATATTGAACAATCTGGCAAAATCTTCCGTGGGGTAACCGTCGATGCGTAACTCGACCATTCTAACATCAATTTGAAAAGAAGTCCACGGGCCCACTGCGTCTATGTATCCAACTGCTCGACAATGCGGCCAAGACATTGTGGTCGGGATTGACCTGGACTTGTGCCCAACAGCCGCTGAATGCTAAGTACGGGCCTATCGACGACCAATAGCCCCCGCATCAGCTTCGCTGAAGCCCAGGAGTTGCGTAAGAGATCTTAATAAGACTCGAGATTCTCTAGATTGTAGCAGCACTCTTTCACTTCAGGGTTATCTTCGTCGAAAACTATTACCAGAAGCTCGTAAACCTGTTGGAATAAGGCTTTGGCTTCAGCAAATGCTCCTTGCTCGCGTTTTAAGATAGCTACACGCCACATCATTTGTCCTGTCGTGTAGTGGTCTTCGCCGAAGAATGCTTTAGAGCGCTGCCAGGCTTCAGTGGCTAGGCTCTCAGCTTCCGCAAGAGATTCTACGCGGGAGGGGCTCGAAGCGCCGCATAGGGCGCGAGAAAGATTGCTAGCACTCGTCCACGTGTTGGGATGGTCCACGCCTTGAAGCTCTTTCTGCACTGATAATGCCTGTCTCCCATAATTGACGGCGGTTTCAAACTGCTCGACTTCTGAGTAGAATTCCGTAAGTGCATCTAAGCTCTCTGCAATCTGAACGTGATTGGAGGTAAGGGTTCGGATCCGACCATCTAACACCCGATGAAGAAGTTCTCTGGCCGATTCAAAACGGCCTGTGTGCGGACAAATAGAGGCATATGTCTGGAGAATCGCCAACGTGGGTAAAGTGTCAGGTTTCAACACTTCGTTTGCAGTTTGGTATGCTGCGAGGGCGTATTTCTCGGCCTGTTCGTATCGACCCTGCCGTTGCAGAACTGTGGCCACCTGTATCAAAGCTGACGAATAGGCTTCAGTTGACGTGGCTGAACTCGCTTCAAGTCTATCGACCACCCGACGGTGACAATTGATAGCCTTTGCTAACTCACCAATCTCTGCGTACCCTAGTCCGAGGTTTGCGACGGTGCGAAGAGTCAGAATATGGCACCGTCCTAACTATTCATGCCGCTCCATAACAGCCAAACACTCCTTGAACATAGATAGGGCTGTTGGAGACTTTCCCTGCTCATAAAGAACGGAAGCTAAGTTATGCATCGTCGTCAATAGTTCGATGTTATTGCTTTGGCCAGTTGCCTCGGCGATGCCCAAGGCTTGCCTATAAAGCCCCTCAGCATCTGTCAACTTCCCGCGGTCCTGCAGGACCAAACCCAAGCTGTTCATGCACGTCAGTGTATCAAGATTATCTGGCCCAAGCCAATCCTGCGGGATATTCAATGACGTTCGGCAAGCTCTTCTGCCTCCATGCCGGTTTTTCAATCGTCGACAAACAAGTGCAAGGTTGATCATCGTGATTAATGTCGACCGGTTGCCTATTCCTAATACTCTTTACGGTTCTTGGTATGTTGATTGGCTAGATATGAGATGAGCGACAGCCTTTACTTGTCGGGGTCACGAAACACACCGATCGCGAGGGCCGTCAGGATCCAGTGCAGCTAGGAGCGCGCGAAGACTCGGAGTCCGCTCCTTGGGGTCGGGCTTCAACATGTAATTGAGACAATGTTCCAAGTGCGTGATTGAGTGAGGTTCGTCCCACTGCTCCTTGCGCATCAGGAACCTCAGTACCGCATCAAGTTTCCTCCTTTTTGTCCAAACCTCCACGGTCTCAGCCCAATCTCAGCCTGTTCTTCTGTCGGCAGGCTTTATATCGGCGTCGAGGTCAACGATGGGACCGGTCCCATTGGAGTCCTCGGCAAAAGCACCCACAAGCAAAGCAGTCCCATGGAATAGACGTCCATCTTCAGGGCGTCGTTGAAGCCATGTGCGTTGTAATTGTGCTCAGGTGCAAACCATGGCCTCTACCTGAGAACAAGTATTGTTTTATCGTCTGGATTCTGAGATGATACAGACGAGAATCCGAGTTCAGCTAGGCGCGGGATGATGGCACCGTCCTCCTCATAAACGAGGATGTTTTCTGGCTTGACATCACCATGGATTATGCCTGAGCCAATTAGCGCAGATTTCAACGAGCTGAATTTCTCGCCTGACCTACCAGCAGAGTGCGTTATGGAAAGAGCAGCAGCGATGTCAACAATTATTGTCAGACGGTTTGTCACGGACAGCCAGCAGCCCTTTTCCGTGACCATGAAACTGGCCAAATCGTCATGCGTAGCTTTCTCGAACACGAGGACTGGTGCAACCGACTGTTCGTGATACTGAACGTCGAAGCAGACGCCGAGGACCTTGACGATGTTTGGATAGTTCCTGATGGGGCTCGAGTCAGAAGCGCCAGTTCTGTCGCAAGGTTTGGGTATCTCTGCGCGGAATTGGCGCCATTGTCATTTCCTGGGAGCGCACGCTTGAACGCTAGCTCCAGTTTGGCATTTAGTAACGATTGGCTGACCTGCGCGGTAGCGCTCGTGAAAATAACGGGCAACATGGTTCAGCAAATCCTTGAACAACGCTATGTCAGCAAGAAGAAGTTGGTCTCTCTACTCGCCAGCTTGTTTTCGGTGGGCAATTTCCATATTCAGGCAAGAGCGCCGTCATTCACAAGCTGAGTTGCACGTAGCAAGTGGCAAGATAGCTAACAAGACCTACAAGACCGTGGCGAGCACTATCAGTTGACTGTTCCGAGAAAGTTATCAGAGGTATGGAGTTTATAGTCGAGCTAACAGCGAGAAGGGTATTCACTAATCGATGCAGGACGAGGTGCGCAGCTTGCGCGAAGAAGACTAACTGTCCTTGATAACAGTGGTGAAGGAACCAAGTTTCAGAGTTGAAGTGTCATCAGTTCTTAGTTAGGCGCGTAATAGTTGGACGAATAAGATTATTTCAAGAGAGTCAATCAAGCCTTTCCTCTTTGAAGTATCATCCAAGGCGGTGTGGTGTATGTCTGCTTGGGTTTCTGTAGCGCTCAGGGCATAATTCGGCACCAGCGACATCTCGTTGTTTTCTCAACCTTCACGTATAGCATAGATCGAGATCTATTGCATCTGACACATCTTTCATTCCCAAGAAGGCCGTCAGGACGAGCCATCTATCATCCACACATATTTGCATACCAAAGAGCATTGCAGCAATGTCACATGTGAAACCATTAGTTTTTTTTCGCGCGTTAGCTGCGCGATGCACACTAAGAGGCGGCTGCCGGCGAGGGCATGACCACATGGTCGCCGATTTAGCGCTAACGGCGCGCGTTGGGGCGGGCATCGTGTCGCGCGACCGTGAGGCGGCCGAGGGCTTCGACGCCGTGCATCGGCTATCCGGAGTCGAGGGTCGGGCGGTGCTACCGTCCAGTAGCCCAGAAATTCAAAACAACATGTTTTTGCCCTCGCATCCTGGCTGTGTCTGAACGTGACAGGAGCTGAGGACGGTGAACCGCCCGAGTGAGAGAAGTACTGCTTGCTCAAACTATCTGTAAAAAGGACATTGTCCCGCTATCTTGGCTTGCGTCATTAGAACGTTGTCACTGACGATGCCAATTGATCGGTTCTGCCACTGTTTCCCCAGTTTAAGCAGCGTTTATCTGATGGACTCACGAGCCGCTAAGCTCCGTCAGGTTAGTGGACATATACGCTAGACTTAGAGCCCATCTGATAAAAAAGCCGCTGTAGGATTTTTCCCGAATCGGACCCGGGCTCTGTGGTTTCCGACCTCATCTACGTCAACTGCTCTGAAGCTGACGATACCTATACCTTGACCAAAGGAAGCGCTCGTATCACGGAAGAGGAGCTCATCCCGGGGTCATGCGTATCAGCGCAGCATTCTTGGTGGTCGCCCCACTAGTTGGCGCGGCCGCCGCCCTTCGTGGGTCGCCGTGCTTTGAGGCTTGCCAAATGGTTCTGCGGCCCATCAAGTTCAACGACACCGCTGGCTTGTCACCATCACCGCCAACCCGGCAATGCCAGAGCCACAAGGCGCTTGTTTCTCTATACCTATGTGCGAAGGTGTATTGTTCCGTGGAGGAGGAGACGACCGGCCTTCAGTTCCTCAATAGTACCTGTCAGAAGAAGGTCCACGACTCGGTTCCTCCGTTCGACCTGATAGCGGACTATACTGATGAGCTTATTGCACATGTCCCACGTTACGAGAAACCGGACTGGGACGATGGTGTAACTTTTCAGGATGTCGTCATTCCTTCCGACCACTTCATCCTTCTAGCATATGATACATTGGTGAGTGGGGCATTCTCTGGTAGCATCGATGTCGCGCTGACAGTCAGTCTAGTATTCTTGGTCATATGCCTATCGATACCACTTTGTTTATGGGTATGTGACACACATCTTTTTAGACCTGCCATGTCAGCTACTGATTGACGTTACTTAGAGGTGCGATGTTCGTATTTTGGGGCATAGTTGTTGCCATCGGCCTCCTAAACAGGGTCCTTTTGTCCCTGAGATACAAGACAAGCCGTCGAACAGAACGCTCGGAGTATGCTCCTCTCCGTGTTTCGGAGTACGATGGTCCTCCTCCGTTCAGAACTTCCAGACTGGGCAGCCTCGGCATCTGGTTAAAGGCACGTCTAATTGTTCCTGCGGCATTTGGTTATAGGAAAGCGCAACCTTTTGGCTGGTACACTGTGCCTCCCCGGATAGAGAGCTTGACTATTCTTTCTTTCATCATTCTGAACATCGTTTTCACCGTTCATGGCTATCATATATTCTCGGATAATCTCTAGTAAGCGATATCCCTTCAGAAATGAACGGGAAAATATGCTAAATCCCCCATACAGTTATCCGGATATGTTGAGTCAGTTACTGAGGTACGTATCTGATCGCACGGGTATCATAGCATTCGCAAACTTCCCTTTAGTGTGGCTCTTTGGCATGAGGAACAATATCCTGTTGTGGCTGACAGGATGGGACTTTGGCACCTACAACAACTTCCATCGCTGGGTAGCAAGAGTCGCAACAGTACAGGCCGTGATCCACTCCATTGGATACACAATTCTGGTAATCTATGGTGAGTCGTGAGGCTGCCGTTGGCTCAACCTGGCCCTCGTCTCACCTCATACAGAAAACGGAATCGCACAATTTCTAGCGTATTGGAATGAGCTGTGGTGGACAACAGGAGAACTGGTGAGTGGTTTCCTCACAAACTGGCATTTCAACGGCACAGCGCTCAAATAACATCACTAGGCAACCATTTTCATGTGTGCTCTATTGCCACTATCGCTTTATTGGATGCGCCGGAACATGTACGAGGGGTTCCTGATCATTCACATCGTTCTGTCTATCATTGTGTTGGCCACTATGTGGGGGTTCGTTCTATCGTCCTTGCCCCGACCTATACATACATTCACTAACCATTTCCAGTCATATCTATCCGTTCAAGAGCCAGCCTTGGGATTCTATCATATGGATATCATGCTCCATCTGGGCTATTGACCGTGCTAGTAGAATGCTCAGGACCCTCTGTTTCAGCCGCAAGGTCTGGAATACCCGCGCACAAGCTACTTATGACAGAGATGCCAACATCATCCGACTCCGCATTCCCACCTCTCAAAGTTGGTATCAACCACGCCGGGGTACATTCTATTACTTGCATCTTCTCGAGGATAGACGGTTCTGGGAAAGCCACCCATTCACAATGTCATCTTTCCGGCGTGGATGCCAAACCGGAGCGGCATTACTTGGTCGCACTAGCATAGATTCGGCCGAGGCGGCGGGCCTGCTTTCTGGCGATGTTGAGGTAGAGTCCGTCAAGAGTGATGCTACTCATCCCGAGAAGTCCACAATGGATTTCATCATCAGACCATACGATAGCTTTACACTACGTCTAGCGCGTGCTGCGGAAAGGGCGTCGCCTCTTCCTTCTTCACTAAGGGTCCTAGTTGAGGGCCCATATGGTCACACACAGCCGTTGCATCGATACTCCAATATTCTGTTCATTGTTGGAGGAAGTGGTATTGTCGCCGCCCTCGTCCATCTCAGGGAGTTGTGCGAGGCCGGCAATCAGACAAAGAACATACACATCGTATGGGCAGTCAGAGAGGCAGCTTTCGCCTCTTCTGTTCTGCGGGAAGACATGTCCGACCTTCATGAGAGCGGAAAACTCTCTCTTGATATCTATGTGACAACACATGGGGAGCTCCCCATTTTGGAGAACTTTCCCAAGACCGTCCGCGAGCATCTCGGCAGACCAGATGTCTACGAAGAGGTTGACAATGCTGTCCATCAATCTGGCCGTTCTGGTAGCCTCGCAGTCGTGGCCTGCGGCCCTGCAAAGATGGCAGATGAGGCTAGAAAGGCAGTGGTGGATACGCTGGGGACCGACCCCTCTCGTCAGTCCTCAAATTTCTCTGTTGATTATTTTGAGGAAGCCTTCAATTGGTAAACTACGAAATATGTTCTTGGATGGACTCGGCGATTTGGTACTCAAATATCAGCATTGGACGCCATTCTTTCCGTTCTCTACACAGTCTGCTGCCTCGCAGCTAACATGGACACAACATGGTCTGTCAGTCTAGTGATCATGTCCAACCCTGGATCGTGATCTGGATTGACTTCCGTGGTCGTCAATCCGCCGATCTTTTCGCTAGCTAGAATCACCTTCAATACCCGCATCACCTGAGAATAGTCCACTCCTATATAATTGGGCACATTTGTTAGAGGGAACATGACAGGATCGATTGAGTCGACATCGAGATGCACCAGGCTGACATCAACATTCTCTTCAAGGATCCTGAGAGCCTCTTTTACCTGTTATTCGGGTTGCCGTGCCACGGAGGACGAGCTTATTACTCTATAGCCATGATCGAACAGATATGCAAGGTGTTCTGGCTTGGTCCCAGGATTCGACATGTTGGTTCCAAACAGGACCATGTTGGATGCATCGCACAGGGGTTCACCGGTGAGCCGCGAGAACTGCTCCATGCTTCTTAGTGCACCCTCTGAACGGACCAGATGTGTCATGTTCATTCCTGCGAATATGCCCCTGGAGCTCTGGTCCGTTGGAGATGCCAAGTCCGTATCAGCGTCGATATACAGGAAGCCGACGCGCCTTTGCGGACCGGCCTGGGCTGCATGGTGCCACAATGCGGATAGGATGCCTGGGCACATCCCACATTCGCCCCCGAGTATGAATTGGAATGGAGGTGGACTCCCCTGGCCGGCCAGACTCTGCGTCATGCTTCTGTGCACGCGTTGGCAGACTTCGATGTTTAGATCCTCGTTGCGCACACCATTTTGGCTCATGCTTGTAGCTTTATGCGTCGCAGGACTGTCCAAAGCATTGTGCTCCGAGATGCTGCATACGCCCGCTTCCTGTAGCTTTGCGACGATATTCACATCTCGGAATGCCTGCGGTGCTTTAGACTTTCCGGGGATGATGGAGCCGCAATCTGCCGGAGCATATGTGATTGCAATTGCTTGTGATGCAGCCATCTGAATGCAGTTTGATTTGGGATCACTTCAGATCATGCGGGGTCGTATCTGATTAAGTGAAAATGAGATTGCAACGGTTCTTTTGATATCGTTAAGTCTTTTGACATTTTTTCTTTCCCGCGCCCTTCGGAAAGCATGAGGCCAGGCTTGGCACCAAAGCTGACGCCATCATCCTAACATCCTTTGACGTCTCCGAATGTCAACAGTATCTTGACGCAGTTTACGCATGCAAGCATTCCTGGATCTTCGGATTCCCTTAGACTACGTTAGACTGCCATACGTCATAAGTGTGGTGTAGAAAGCTGCACTGGCTTAGTATGACTATCTTATCTCTTGTCTTCCCTATGGCCGGTGCGCCAATAGGTCTGGCATAGGGATGCCGCAACAAGCCAGCTGAGCCTTCATATTACATCAATGGGAGCGGTATACAAAGTTCTTTTGAATATCATTACAGACTCCATAGCTTAGAGTTTCAAGACCTAAGACAATTGACCCACCAACGCAACTCGTAAGATCTCGAACAGGATTCTCCATCAATGTGGCCCGCCATTTCTGTGATCAACGAAGCCTGTATTAGTCTTTGAAACGTAGTACGAGTTGTAGGTTTGAGTACTTCGTCTATGCTGACGTATAATCTCGATAAGGGAGAAGAAGCCCGAAGGATTGACTTACGCTCTGAAATTGATCAAGCAATCGTCACCGCATAGCGTCCTACTCGGCGGGGAAGCGACATATTTATGGCTTTCTATGCGAAAATAAACGAACTATGCATTAGGTATGGCTATGTCGACAGGGTGTTTCTTACAGCCGACCTCCAGTTGGTTACCAAAACGGTTTAATATCCAGAAGCGGATGTCCAATTACACAGCCAGGTAATTTCTGTACCTCGGCGGAATTTTCAACCGCTAGGGGCTCGGCGTTATACAGAACGGAGTACGAGAACCCAGCCATGGCAAGGATCAAAATTGATAAGACTAGTTGTGATCTTTGATTAAGCAAACTGATTCTGGAAGTCTGATTGTTCACTCAGTTGTGTACCTTGATGCGGAATGAGAAAATTTGGAAGATGTTTAAGCTCGGCATATCTCTCAACTGACTGCAATTGTCCTGCCCAACAAACTTGCGCTCCTTCACCACAGGACTTCGCCATTCTCTACAAATTACAATACTATCCTTGGGTAACGGCATGCTACCCTTGGACTTTGGGAATTTCTCAACTGCGATATTCGCGCCTTAGACCAATGTAACGTAGGAGTTGCTAGGCACATATTTTGGTGTCTCTCCTCTCTACCATGGTCCACTTTTCGCAGCCGCGAGTTTGGGCCTGCTTGTCAATTATGTAACTGGCTTCGATTTCCGGCAATTATTCAACCGGCGGGTCGCTACGGGGCAGCCTAGGGACAGCTGCTCCTTCTGACATCATCCTATATGTCGGCGGCATTGACCTTTCGGTTGAAAGCGAGACAAAAGATAGAACCAGCATCGCTTGGAGCGAGAGCCAACTTAGTGAGCTACGGCAACTGTGTGGTCTCGGTAAACCGTGTGTTGTAGTTCAGTCTGGCAATCAACTGGACAACATGCCTCTCTTTACGAAACTCGAATATTTCTGCTATCGTTTGGGCCGAATCTCCAGGTCAGGATGGTGGCTCGGCAATATCCGATGTGCTTGCGGGAATACTGCCTCCAGCTGCACGGCTCCACGTCAGCCAGTACCCAGCGAGCTACGTCGACGAGATGCAGATGACCGATATGAGCTTGCGGCCGAGCTCTTCGAATCCTGGCAGAACATATATACATTGTCAAAACACTATTCAGCCTTTTGGATTCGGCCTGCATTACACCAATTTTACAGTTTCTTTTACAAAGCTATACGTTAAACACCACAAGCTTACGGAATCACTGCAATTCAATACTACAGATCTCGTGTCGAATTGCACTCTATTGAATGTGGACTTGTGTTTATTCGGCAATGTCAAATTGGGCGCTACGAACACGGGCGGCGTCGCCTCGGATTTTGTAATGCACATTTTTATTACAGGAGAATATGGCCCAGAACCACATCTCGTCAAGCGACTTCCAACTACACGCGCTTTCGGAATATATCTTCCAACCAAATGGACTCGGCTACATTGGACTTGACTCTTGGCAATCTCGCACGTGTGAACGACGAGGGTGATACAGTGCTGTATCCTGGGCACGTGTACATTTAATTAAAACCTACAAATAATGAAAACAAACAAACAAAACAAAGCCAAAATAGGCAACATATGCGAGAAGGACACACAACTTGAGGACAACTCGGGCACGTAGCGATCCTTCTTCAGAGGAGGCAGCTGAAGATTGCGGCGGCGGAGTAGCTCGCCATCGGGATCGGGACGGCAGAACTCATCGAACGAAACCCTGACGGCCGAGAAGCGCGGAGACGGGATGGCAACGAACGGTTCCTGCCGAATATCCCCGATACACAGTTGGAAAGCGCTCCAGTTCCCATCGGGCAGGCCATTCCAGGTGTTCAATGGTGCCCAGGCCATCTCTTGAATGATGGCTGAATATGGATGACGATGGGAGTCGTTTGACACATCGTGTGATGAGGCACCGCCCGGAGAATAAGGTTGCTGAAGTAGGACATTCCATCCCATTATGCGATGCCTCTATTGGCTCGTTTAGACCACCAACTTTGGCGCATAGGTTACCCCACTACACCTGGGTACCTGGATTATTTCAAGGTCGTGTAGGAAGCCATTTTGACTGCCTTAGGTACGTCGGATGTCCCGTGCTGGTGGTTCTAATGGCAGGAGGGCATATCTCCTTACGATGCCTGCAACGTAGGTCTGTACATGTTCCACTACCGAGATTGGTCTTCAGGCACCCATCGAAATTAGAAAAACCTCCCAGTCTCTGCATATAATGGATTCAGTCCCTGAAGAACTAGTACACACGATACTGAGGTAGTACACCTGATCAGGTACAGAATGTATCAAGATTTCATGCGAATTCAGATCTTGGCAATGCTGCTTATTGCATTCACTATATCATTCTCTGTCGCTCGAATATCGACTCCATTCGGTATATCTCTTGTGATAACTAGGATTGCATGGCCCTCTCAGCCTGACTGTACCTTAGGAACATGTTCACACCTCGAGTCGAGAAGGTCATATACAAAGGACTACCAGTGAGAAGGAATGTTCCGTTAGGATTACACCTGTAATGGTATCCCTTATTCCTTAATCATACCGGTTTGGTTTTCTATCCGAGTGTGTTCCATGGTCTGAGCGGTGAATTCATCACAGTACTCGTTCTCGGGGATGATGAAATACTGCTGAGCGCTCGCCACGACGGCCTGCCCGTAATTTTTCTCGGCAGGAACACGGACTCCTTTCGAGTCAACAATGTCGCCTCCATCCACAAAGCCCAAGACAACCTTGGCGATCAGGTCCATGGACGTAAGGGTGCCGTCGGGGAAGTGCTTCCACGTGTCTTCCTCGAACAAGTCCGTGCGTACCGCACCCGGGAGGAGGGCGTTGATACGGATCCCATCCAGCACCTTGTAACGGCCCGCAACTGCGCGCACGAAGCCTAGAATGCCAACTGATTGTAGTTGTTAGTCAGCACCATGAGGTTTGCTCGAAAACAAGGCGAAGAGGGCCTACATTTAGATGCCGTGTAAATGGGAGAGAAAAAGCTGGGGTAAACACTAGCAGCGCTGCCCGTGATGACAATAGAACCCTTCTCAGGGGATCTGTTGATGTAGTGCCTGCCAATGTGGATGGTGTTGATGCAGCCCCTGAGGTTCACGTCCATGGGGAGGAAGTTGGGCTCCGGTGGTGGGTCGAGGGAGTCCGACGTCGTGTCGAAGATGCTGGATCGCTCGATGATGCCAGCGTTTGCGAACACAAAGTCCAGTCGGTTGCCACCGGCCACGAAGACCTCCTTGATCACATTTCCGAGATCCGAATACTTGGTCAGGTCGACTTTGTGGAAGTGTGCACCGGACAAGGAGCTGGCCACCTTTTTGCCTTCTTCCTCCTTGACATCTAGGATGTGCACTTGCCACCCACCGCGGGCTACAAGGGCTCGGGTTACACCCAGACCCATTCCACTGGCTATAAACGCATGCATTTTCAGTATATAATTTCATACTTCGAACCATCCCGGGGGTGCTTGACTTACCACCGCCGGTGACCAGGGCGACCTTTGTTGCTGTTTTCGACATGTTGATTCCTCGTTTAATACCGGGATAATTACAGTGGAAAGATCTATAAAATCAGGATAGGATTGTTAGCAGCGAAGTTTGATAAATTGCAGAGCGGTGAAAGATTGGAACTCTGCTATGCACAAAAACCCGAGCCGGGACATCGTCGACATTTGATCAATTGTTGTCTGCAGCCAAGACAAGACAAGACGTGGTCATCCCAAGCAAATGAGGGGCTGCTGGTGGCGGGGTCCGTCGCCTTCATCTCAGTGATGGTCCAGCAGGGGTGTGCAGCAGGGGCTCCTGCAATAAAACCCACAATTTTGGTGGATTGATAACGCACGGCTTCATGCACGTTTGGTACCAAGGGAAGCAGTGCACGATTGACAAGTTGACGGTCCATCGAACGAAAGCATAACGGTTCTTCCAGCTATAGCATCCACGTTATAAAAGCCAGCCCATAAGGTGTCAGTTGTTGCAAGCAGTCTAGCAAATCGGAAACTGATTTGTCTTTACCCGAGAAACGATTACAGGCCGCTTGGGACTTTCGGAGTCACCCCCGCCGTGCCATAACGTTCATACATTAGTTAGCACGACTCGCCTGTGGGGAAGCCCCATCTAGCACACGACTTGACGAGTAAACAACAGCCACAAGGCCGAAAGATCACGATTGGACCATGCCATGAAGTTCACTCCACCGACTAGCATACTAGCATCACGACGACATTGAAGACGTTAGAGGAAGATGAGAGAAACTACCAGACTGGATTGGACATTGGTTTTTCTATTGCCAGCAAGCGTCAGGCGGATTACTAATTCACGACAAATAGGTTGAAGGCTTGAGAGACTAAGAAAGCGCAAATCCAGAATCGCTCATCTTGCCTACAGACCATGTGCACTGCGGTGCCAGGCCTTGAAGTGGATCTTGGGAGCCGAGAGCGTTTTAAATACCAGGAATAAAAGTGCCTCCCACCCAATTGATGCCTCCGAATGAGCTTTTAGCGGAACCCAATTAATATAGTTACCTTAACGGTACCAGGCCTATTAAAAGGCTCCCTGTCGGGTGTAGAAAATTCGTGGCACAGACCAGGTACATTGATTCTCCCTCAAAAAGGGCGCCCCTGCCAATATCGTAGGTACCTCGTTGGGAGGCTTCTAATTACCTTGCGACCGTAGTATATTTTCAAGTCTCCGGTCCGCCCCCAATCTCCAAGCTAGATGACACCCCATGAATACTCAAACGTCAAAAGGTACCTGTCTCTGTGCTCTACCTGTTTCTGTGCTCTCTCACCCCTGCGTAATACGTAGTGCGTACACCAAGCATGTGCCAGGTTCCGTTCATGAACCATGTAGATTCGTGCCGCGGCCCGCGGGGATAGCCCAGGCGGGGTCTTGATAGGGGCTCCTTCGACTCCAGACCCCGGATACCGGATTCCTCGTAACAACTGAGTTTGGCTGAAGATGGCGGTACTTCGCTGGAGATCTAGTCTTGTCTATTTCTGTTTCGAGACACAACTACCAACTACCACGTGCCTCCAAATCATGGTTTTGTAGCCTTCTGCAACCCTGTTCCCCAGGTCCCTCGCATTCTAGATTTCAGGATTGCACCAGGCGGGCGGGGATTGTGACCCGCCACGGAAGCTAGGACATATTTCCGACTTTTCGGGATGGCAGCCGGTACTTATGAGCGGGCTCAAATAGTGGAACTTGGGGCCTACTAATCGTACGACCAAGTTACGGAAATATGGATCCCCATGAGTAATATTCAGGACTGTGTTGGGAGGATTTCTGCCCTGCATAGAAAACCGAATATACAAAGAGTAATTACCCACGTGGCGCCGGCAGTTTGGTGTCGGCCTTTAATTATCCTCGACGGAAATGCTTACTATGGTACAAGGCAAAATAAAAAGGTAAGGTCATTCAGTCATTGCACGGACCAGGTGGATCTTCTGATCTTGGAGCAAATCAACGCGCTAGAATACTATGTGCCCCTGCCATCAACTAGATGCCCACAAGTACGTGCCCTAGTGCCAATTTCTGCCCCTACTGTAAGACCATACAGTAGTACATATTGATTTAGAGCTCTGATAGCGCTGGCCGTTGTCTGCATGAAATTACAGTCGGGACGCGAAGGATCTAGCTAGCAGCTAGGAGGCTCCCCGTCCCCTGTGCCCCATACCGCGCGATACATTAAGCGGAGCAGAGCCCCGTGACCCCAAGGATCTCAACCAGGGCCTGCGCGTTGGTGCCGGCCGTGACCGGGGCCGGGCCAGCGAAGTTCTTGTCGCATTCTTGACCAGGCGAAGATCGGCTCTTTCGAAACGGCTGGCGGATACGGCCAAGGAGTATACTTGAAAGTTTTCGAGCGACAGTCGTGTGTCATCTTCGATCCTGGTCACTTTGAAATTGTCGCTTGACTCGTTCGTATTGGGCCCCTGGTCTGACATCTGCCATGCGGCCAGTTCAAGTAGAGACGTTGACCTCATTTGAAGCTGAATATTAGCCTCTTCGTCTGTATTTCTCACCTTGTGTCAACGAAAGTTCGAGAGTCTGGTAATTTAGGTGCAGTCTCCTTCGGCCTCAGCCGCCTCAAGACGCCCTGTTACTCATTCACTTCTCAGCGAACTGCCAATCGTAAACGTTGACTCTCACCTATTTCTCTCGCAATGGCGACCGAATCCGACACTATGTGGCGGGAGGTCTGGACGGAATATGCAATTGGCAACTTCTTCATTCTGCTTCGTTTTTACGCCAGGTGGAAAGTTGTGGGTATTCGCAACTTTCAATATGAGGATCTATTCATGCTTGTAGCTCAAGTAAGTCCCGCTGTTCCCCGAAGCCCATCGTTGCAGCGAGCCCCGTATAGCAAACACTTTCGCTAATCATAGCGTCCCGCGCTCTGAAGATCTTCTGGATATTCTTTATTACGTTCATGTATTTGATCAGCTTGTATGGAAATGGTGTAGGACTCACAACAGAGACGGCGGCATTGCTGTCCGAGGAGGAGATCCAGTCTAGGACATTGGGAGCCAAGCTTCTCTTTGCTGCGTGGATGTTCTATATGGTTTTTGTCTGGTGTCTCAAGGGAGCCTTGCTATCTCTCTACTGGAAGCTTGCGTACGTTCACACACTCCCGAGTCAGTCTATGTTTTTGTGCTGATTATTCCGCGAATGCAGACAGGGTCTTTCGATGGAGACCAAGATCGTGAAATGCACCATCGCTTTCACTGTTGCCTCTTTCTTCGCGTGCGAATTGACCCACATATGCCAATGTTTACCAGTTCGGAGGTCATGGCAGATAAATCCTTATCCAGGAGGTACGTTGGTGGATACTTCTCCAGCCATGCTTCACAGCACTCACAGATCTTAGACGAATGTACTGCCCGCAATATAAATTACTATGTTATCGGCATCCTCAATTCTCTGTAAGATCCCGAAGGGAATTCAAGACCGCTACGCACATGCACTAATCAGAACTCGCAGCACTGACGCCTGCATCATCGCGATTCCGATACCCATCCTCTTCAAAGTCAACCTCGCCTTCTGGCGCAAGCTACTCCTTGCCGTGCTGCTCTGCTCCGGCGTGTTCGTCATTCTCGCCACAATCCTCCGGGCCTACTACTCACTTCAGTCCATCGCATTTCTGGTCACCGCCATGGGCTGGGCCTCGAGAGAAATGTTCGTCGCGGCCACTGCCGTATGCATGCCAGGCATCAAGCCATTGATATCCAAGTCGAACTGGTACCGGTCGTCGCACAACAGCGACAAGCACAGCACACCGTTTGGGGGAACCGGAGGGAGCAATTGGCCGGGCAGGCTGATGTCGAACGGCCCACCACAGTACGAGCTGTCGAGCAAGAACACTTGGAAGGTCGATGCAATGAAGTCTGTTCGTCGAACTTCATCTGGAGGGAGCGAAGAGTTCATCATTGATAAGGGCTCTTCTTCGCCCCAAGATTCGTCCTCGCACGGCGGGGGTGGGGGCATTCATGTCACGAAAGAATTCACGATTCGAGACAATCATTAAATCCCCGATCTACGACATGAAGTCTGCAGTAAGTGGTTGGAATGGTATTGCTCTCCATATCAACTCATTTGGCGAAAATAATAGAATTAAAAGTTACAATATTCCACCTGAAGCTGCTTTGTAGCTGGTCGTGATGCAACCTAAAGGCAGTGAGTGCCCTTCGCACCCTTTGCACCGCTGCACCCACTGTTCAAGGCCCTCCTCCATTGGATGCTGGCCTCGTAGCCCACCACGATCACCAAGCCACTGAAATAACTGCGTTTGATTGTAAACTTGCCTCAATGTTCATATCAATTCGATTTGTTTGCTTTCATACAGCCTTGCCCTATCCGTCCGGCCTCTTTGAAGAAGCTGCTCAGTAAATGTTCCGTCCATCAGAGGTGGCAGTACTGCTAACCCAATAACCAACGAGTATTTATCTCCAGGTATGATTTTCGTATTAAGATGCAATCTGTCAATGAAGCGAATACTTGTTAAAAGTATGATTCTAGGGAGAGAACCAGTTTAGAAGCTTTATGGGCCGAGCCTCGACCTGGGGATGCATAGCCGAGGTGGAAAGTTTATGTTGGCGGGGCTAAACTACAGCGAAAGCCGCATACAGATGGGCAAGGTAAACAGTCAGCGAAGAGGTGCGGTCGTCACATAGCCAGCTCTTAGCCTAATAAAAGTACGAACTGTTGATTACAGCATCGCGATAAAAAGAAAACTGCGAGGAGGCATTCGACTCTCTCGACTTCACAATAATGACTCCATCTAAGCGCTGGTTCACCCCAAAGTTTATGGCCAATATAGCAGCGGCCGCACGTTACCTTCGTCGCCATGTTTTTTGTAAGGATTTACAGCCAGACATTACGAAAAATCCGTGAAGAGGAACACTGTTATCACGTATTCACGCATTTGACCGAAACGCCTCATAAGTCCGACGAGACAAACCGGCATATAAGCACGCCTGGGCAGGGCCCATTCGTGTATTCAGTGATAGACTCCGTTGGAAAGATGGAACGAGTGGAAAGTAAGCTAGCCATCGTATCGCGTGCAATGTTTCAAGCAACTAATCGGGGCAATTGGATGCCACTCCATTCGAGCAAGTATTCAATGCCTACAGCGAAACAGATTTATAAAGCGTCAAACTCAGAGTTGGCAGCCTGGAAGAAGGGCACATCCGCCACATGTTTTGAACGCTCGCCATGCAAGCGCTGCTGGGCCAGAAACCTTTGAATAGTATTTGGATTGTGGCGGTTTCAAATATGAATAAAATCTTATAATTAGGACATACACTCTGAACGAAGAGAAGGATCCTGATACCTTCAAGGTATTAGAGGAGGCCAGATTCCACCAGTTGCATACGCGGAAGCAGCATCCTGCTTTTACGACTGACGAAGGTGCGAAGTCTTTAATGGATTAGAAAAATAAGTATAAAATAATTATTATTCAACGCCGGGCGCCTTTAACAGGAAGTTAAATATCGGAAAAGAGATAGATAATAGATATCATTAAGGAGGTTTACTCGGGGAATGCGAAGAAGCTATATCGGATATAATGCTTAGAGATTCTGGGTTAGAATGGCAGTCCCAGTTATAACATGGACAACTTGAAGAGCTAATTACGTGACAGATCAATCGATCGACCATTCGCTGGACGGACAGCCTTGCCCCTCCTCTGTGCGAGAGTAGTGCCCAGAATCTGCCGTCTACCTTGCCGGCGCTCACTCGAGGTTCGCAAGAACGCACACTCCGTTACTAATACAACTCCCCCTTCTCGCGGGCCTCCATGAGTGACCTCAAATCTCTCAGGGACGGTTTTCCCATTGATAGCGGACGAGGAAATTATCCCCCTCCCTTTGGAGTTGTTCTCGTTCCAAAGGATTCGATCGCATTATTGTCGCCGGTGGATCGAATGAGCTTCGTCGGTATCGATATCGCGTACGATACTGATGGTATACGCCAGTAAGCCCATCATTATGCTCCGCATTTGAAGTTTACTGAGCTGTTAACTGACAACACCTTGGTCCATGATCTGACAGCTGGAATAAAGCTCTGTTCACGATTGTATGAAAAGATGGCGATCGCTTACTTTACTAATCATACGCAATACGCAAATACGCGAATACGCTATACGCAACGCCCAATACGCTTGGTGCAAGAAATTACCATCGTCAGCACTAAAACGGTCAGAACGAAGCATGACAAGACTGGAACAAAACAGTCAACCTTAGTAAAATGATTTATGGGTATACTTGAAAAATATATAAAGAAGGGGGAAAATGCGTTTCGAAAAAGAAGAAAAGTAATCAACAATCCACCTCATAAAATCAATCAATCTTCGTATGAACCTAGACGTACATGATGCCCCCTTCTCGACTAGTTCAAATAGGTCTACTTGTCACGGCTAAGGCCATGATCGTAGCGGCGAGCAAGCAATGTGTCCAATTCCAGGTGCCGGTGCCCGTCGTCGCCACCAACAATCATTCATCGATACCTCGTGTCGACAGCAATATTGACGCCGTTCAATGGGCTTTGGACTTCAGCGTGTGGAATGCGACTTCCCCGGCTGACCGCAGCATCAGTCCCTACCCCATCAACCAGACCTTCAACATCAGCGCTCAGCTTTGCGTCCCAGCACCGAAAATCGACAAGTCTGACATACTGCAAATTGCGGTGCAAGGAAACGCCTGGGACAAAAGGTACGTCGGCCCAAGAACAACTTCTTAGGTAGACAGACGTTCAGCCACTTCAGGCACTAACCAGGCACGGGGACAGGTATTGGGATGTGCAGGTCAAGCCCGAGGAGCACTCATATGTCGATGCGGCTATCAACAAGGGGTACTCCATCCTCATGTTCGACAGAATCGGAACTGGGGAGTCCGACATCCCCGACGCCTACGATGTCGTACAGGTAGCTACAGAAGTCGAGATCCTCACCCAGCTCACCGCCATGGCACGCAACGGAACGTTGCTCAGCTCAGCCACGGTCGTGCCCACCACTGGCAATGTCACCGTCCCGGAGCCGAATCCAAAGCATATCGTCCACGTCGGCCACTCGTTCGGTTCCCTGCTCATCGCTGGCCTGCTAATCAAGAACGGGGACATGTCCGACGCCGCCCTCTTGACGGGCTTGCTGCCCAACAGCACCCACCTGAGCGACGTTAAGGTTGCTACGTTCGAGCACGACTTTGCCCCGGTCCATGATCCAGTTCGCTTCGGAAAGTATTCTTCCGGCTACATCGTTCTTACGTCGGAGAATACATTGCAAAAGCTCTATTTTACCAAGGACGGGCTCGAGCCCGAGCTGCTGACCTACACAGAGGAGACGAAGCAGCCTGAAGCCGTGGCGCTTTACGTGTCGAGTGGGCAGGCTTTTGAGGATCCCGGGCCCGCGTTTAGGGGCCCTGTTCAGGTATATCAACCCCAACTAATACCCTGTCCATTATACCATTGGAGAGTTGAAAGCTAACTTGATCTTTTTTTACCCAGTTGCTCGTCGGAGAGTTCGACTACGTCAGCTGCAACGGCGACTGCAAGGGCACGTACACCGAGGAGGGCATCATGAACAGCACCTTCCCAGAAGCGTCCGACGTGACGGTATATTTACAGCCCAACACGGGGCACGCATTGACTGTGGCCAAGAATGCGTCGGCCGGATTTGATGTCATGTTTTCCTACCTGGAGGCTCATGGCTTTTAGGGATGTAGAAGCTTATATTTTCTCGGTATAGCCATTGCCGTAAACTCAAAGCACGAGACTGAAGTTTGATATCGACTAAGGCTATGTCCATTTTTATAGCAGCTAAATTTATATATCATAAATCAAGACTCTCCTTACATTTCCCTTAGCCTTGGGGTAGTTCATTCATTTATAAGCCACACTACCCTACAGATACCGTAAGCATCATTCACCCGCTTTACATAGCGAGCAGGATAGGCAGAGCTCTAGGCCTTCTGGCAGAGGGTTTCTACAGCCACAGTCTCCCACCCTTCGACCTTCTTTATCTCCTGGAAGAGCAGATCAGCAGGGCAATTGACGTTCATGAGCACTCGATGTCATTGTAAATGGAGCCCCGCTGCTCAAACAGACGAATGCTATTGTGGTCGAAGCGAAGAGCATCATGGGGGTATTTCAGGGAGCCGGGTACAGAATAAACGCCTGTGAGTAGGTATACTGATTGTGCTTCGAGCAGGTAAGGCGGATGATGTCGAACTAGAACGAGTTATTTCTGTTGGGGAAAAGTGCTTACGTCCGCGAGGTTGTGAAATCAAACGACCACATCAGTGAGAATACATGCCATTTAAAGTAGGATATATCACGGGCGGCTCCGGAGACATGTTGAAATCCCTCACGGTTGTGTCTGATGAGCCACAAAACACTGTGATCGATACCCATTGTCGAGTGAATCACGTTTACGAAAACATCACTGTCGACTATCAACAGGCCATCCTGTCGTCGTAGTATCACCACGCTGAATACTGCCCTGTTGAGTTCCGCTGAGGGTATTTCGTTTCATAGCGTGATTATATCGTACCCTGTATCCTGCCTGACAAACTACGACACCTGTTGCTGATCGATATCACACAGTATGCTGATGATAATAGCTTCTCCCAAAAACCACTACTACTTCCGTCATGTGCCCGCATCATGACACTCGAGCTAAGCAAACCGGCTGACGTGTTGCGTTGCTCCCTACGCATTACTGACTTAGACGCGAGACCAACCCACATAACGCTGTCCTACACGTGGGAAAGTGGTTCTCCTTGAGACGAGTCCTGGTCTCAACCCCTCCATGAGGCTTTGCGTCTTATCAATGATGAACAGCTAGCTGGGTAGAGAACAAGAACATGATATTTTGTAGTGACTAGAAAATGGCTATATTTCTTCACCTACACAAAGCTCTTGTGGAGATGAGAGCGACACGCCCAGGTGATTACTGGATCGATGCTGTGTGTATTGATCAACAGAACTCTGCTGAGCGCCTCTCCCCAGTCGAGATGATGGGGCGCTTATAACTAGAAGCTGAATCTGTTACCATTTGGTTGGATACCTGCCCGTCCCTGGTATCAACATATATCCAGAGGACGATAGCAAAAGATCCAGCATTAGCGCTCTCAGCTAGAGGAGGATATCCTTGAAAAGTATGTTCTTTGGCTGTGGCTTGGCTGTTTAGTCGTCGATGGTTCACCGTTGTTACCCACTAGTGGCCTGATACCAACCTGACACGTATAAGTCTTGTGAGCCTGTTGCATCTTCCGCTCAAACTATCTCTCGACGACGTGACTTGGCGCTTTTCGGCTTTCCCCTCCTTGGCCTTGTCGAAATCAATGGTATATATTCTCTACTCACAGTGAACCGTGTGTGGTAACAGTGGACCAGTTCATGACTGTGTCATGAGCATTGATTACTCAGTTACCTATATGATCTGGCCGTAGGTGGGGAAGCTTTTGGAGAAGTGCGAAAAACAGGGACACATTATATCTTGTCAGTCGCACATCTTCACACACTCCATAAACTAGACTGCACCATCAACCCACACAATCCCTGGTAATTCGTTGGCACCGGGATATGTCTAACGCAGAACGACACGTCAGTGCACAAGATGGTCGGTGATAAAACACTGTTGTTCTCACCAGCCCAGCATAAGTACGTTGAACTTTGTCACTCCCATGACTTGATAGTCGGGCTACAACACTGACGACTATCCATTGGTTCCAAACCATAAAATGCGACCGGTTTCGCAGCCCCTGCCACAGCACTCTGCTCCCGGGACTGTTCCTGCGACAGAGCATGAGCACATTTCGCTAAGATAACTGTGATTGACGTTTTGACTGGTGTTATAACTAAGGCATGGCTGAATGGTTCGCAATGAAAGCGGAATGAGATGCATCGACGTATTCTGCTCGCGAGATCTTCCGGTGTTCAGCCGATCGTATTCGTGTTAGGCCACAAGATTGAATGCGAGGCGGTGAGTGGGAACGAGTGGTGCATAACTTTCGATTGGCCAATTCAGACTTTCTTAGCTTCAACCATTGAGCATGACCTGCATTTGCATTACTTGGGCATCGGATTGAGCCACTTGCACAACACGCAGCGCTTGGAATTAAGGAGTGAAAAGTGGATTACCCGGACCATCCCGCTGCCCGTTACTGGACCCTTGACAGGAAAAAGAATAAGAAAAACATCCCATGATCCGTTGAATGTCGGAATCGAAACAAACGTCGATTCAAAATTGCGACGTGCAAGCTGGGGCGATATGGCGCGATTCTCGGAAGCGCGACAGGCCGGGGAGGCTCAAAATCTTCACCCCTCATCACTAATCACAGCTTGAACATTTGAACCCTTCACGAAATCAGGTGGGGTAGGTACAATGTACCTGCCTTAACGCCGGTGAAGTACTCGCGACTGATTTCTCCATCTTGTCGCGCCGGCAAGTGCGGTCACCTCCTCCGATTGACAACAGTAAGAGAAAATGGTGTATTACAAAGTCGAGCATTAGAACCCATCTTCGATGTGATGATTGATGGGATTTGACACCAAGAGCGAGGTGGAAAGCCGCGCGACGGGTACACGGACTGGTTGTCATTCCCGATATGGGCAAGGTGATCTATCAATTAAAATGATGCCAGCCATGGGAGATTTGCATGCCAGAAAAGCACCCAAGCACCGTTATTTGCTGTAGAAAAGGGTCCTCCTGTCAATCGATCGCCTCGCTAAGACTAGGCCTGCTAGGCCGACGGATGTACCGTGCTACCGCGGCGACCGACCGAGATAATATTTCCTAATCCTCAACAACGCCCACCCCTTCCCTACTCTCCTGGTGATTCATCTTTCCTGTCCGAGGACTCGCCAATCCCCGGCTCAGCACCTTTCAGAGGTCGTTCCCCTCCTTTATTCTGCTCTTCTCGCCCACGGTGGCCTCTTTTTGACTGTATTCGACCCTGAGAAATTCGGTCCCGCCGGCTCCAGAATTTCTCAAACCTTGTCGCAAAAGGTCGTGATAGGCTACAATTTGCTCTCCCGCCAAAAATCATCAACTCGACAGCGGCCCCTGAGTTCTTGCGATCAGTCAACCAATTCACGCGGTAGCCATGTCTGTCAACACCACGAGCTTCACGTCGCCTTTGGCCGACAAATTTTCCGCCGTCAGCCTGCCTCCTCAAGTCGACTATGTAATCGAGAAGGTCGCCGGTGCCAGCATCGTGACATGGCTCGTCACGTTACTCGCCATCGCTGTCGCATACGACCAAAGTACGTCCCGCAGAACACGCGTATCTGCAAAGTACCGGAACATGTGTATACTGACATGTTATCTTGCTTACAGTCAGCTACTGGACCCAGAAGGGCTCCATTGTCGGTCCTGCGTTCAAGGAACCCTTCATTGGACCGTTCCTCCAATCCATGAACCCCAAATTTGAGGAGTACTACGCCAAATGGGTCAGCGGTCCCCTTAGCTGTGTTTCTGTCTTCCACAAGTAGGTACCCGTCCTTGCAGCCGTTTAAACGCCCGCGCTAATCTATTGTGTCTCGTAGGTTCGTCGTCATCGCATCGACTCGCGATCTGTCTCGAAAGATCTTCAACTCCCCCGGCTTCGTCAAGCCATGTGTCGTCGATGTCGCTACCAAGATCCTCGGAGAGACGAGCTGGGTTTTCCTCGATGGAAAGGAGCATGTTGACTTCCGCAAGGGCTTGAACGGCCTTTTCACCCGCAGGGCACTGGAATTGTACCTGCCCCGTCAGGAGGAGGTCTACAATACCGAGTTCAAGAAATATGTCGAGATCACCAAGGAAGCCGGAGGCAAGCCTGTCCCCTTCATGCCTCACTTCCGTGACATCATGACCGACGTCTCTTGCCGTACGTTTGTTGGCTACTACATCTCCCAGGAGGCTATCAAGAAGATCTCCGACGACTACTTCCTGGTTACTGCTGCCCTCGAGCTTGTCAACTTCCCCATCATCATTCCTTACACCAAGACATGGTACGGAAAGAAGGCCGCTGTTATGATTATGGACGAATTCGCCAAGTGCGCTGCCAAGGCCAAGGTTCGCATGGCTTCTGGTGCCGAGGTTACTTGCATCATGGACGCCTGGATCAAGGATATGTTTGCTTCCAACAAGTGGCGCGAGGCTACCGAGAAGGGTCTATCTACCGAAGGACTCGAGAAGCCCCAGCCCCTGATTCGCGAGTTCACCGACTATGAGATTTCGCAGACCATTTTCACCTTCCTGTTTGCTTCTCAAGACGCCACGAGCAGTGCCGTCACCAACATGTTCCAGATTTTGGCTCAGCGACCTGATGTTTTGGACCGAGTCCGAGAGGAGAACTACAAGACCCGCAATGGCGACATCAACGCTGCAGTGTCCCTGGACGAACTCGAGTCGATGACCTACACCCGCGCCGTGGTGCGAGAGCTCCTCAGATACCGCCCTCCCGTCCTGATGGTCCCCTACAAGGTCAAGAAGGCTTTCCCTATTACTGATACCTACACTGTGCCCAAGGGCGCCATGGTTATCCCTACGACTTACATGGCTCTCCGCGACCCCGACGTGTACGAGAACCCCGATGAGTTCGACCCCGAGCGCTACTACACCGGCGACGCTGAGGAGAAGGGCTCCAAGAACTACCTGGTGTTCGGCACTGGTCCTCACTACTGCCTGGGTCAACACTACGCGCAGCTCAACTTGGCCCTTTGCATTGGCAAGGCCTCGATCCAATTGGATTGGAAGCATCACCCAACACCTACTTCCGAGATCATCAAGGTGTTCGCAACCATCTTCCCCGAGGTAAGCTAAAGCGAGACACCGATACCACAGACCAAGTGCTAATATGAATTTGCAGGATGATTGCCCCCTGACCTTTGAGGCGAGAAAGTGGTAGTCGAATTTAAGTGCGGCTGACGGACTTGGATGTGATACGACAGCCTAGCTTATATGATCTGAGCTTTAGGGGCATGACCAAACAGCATTGCCCTTTGCATTGATGACGAGCAAAGACCCTTAGAATAATTTTAATCACTACACTGTACATAATTAGCATTTCGCAGGAGGAGGACAAAATTGAGTAGTACTCAGCATCGTGTCGATGGAAAATGGGACTAAACAATCAAAATCAGTTAAACTCATCGTGCGCTTTATTCCAATAACTTGAACCACGAATCATCGCAATAGCAGTTCCGATGAAACCGAGGTCTCTTCACTTAATTCTTAAACCTATCCAAACCCTTTGTGTATGAACTAAAATACTTTCGCCTAGAAATGGGGAACTCCGCGCCACGCTCTCTGTAATACACATGATATTTACACCCGCTTTAAATCCACCCGCCTGACCATCGCCGTGTATCCTAAGTTTCAATATACCTTACGTGTATAGCTTGCAACGCCTAGCCGGTTATCGTTATTTCTCCGATCCTCCTGGCGTTATTTCTCCCCAACTCGTCAAAGACTGGTCCTATGTACGAGTTCCGGATAAGTCAGACGTTTGGGTATAATGTATTTAGGCTGATGCCACAGTTTGGGGATCGAACTGAACCAAACTTAGGATGCACCATCATGCCCGGGGCCGGCGCATCGATATGATGCTACCGTGCCCAGCCGTCAATCGCGGCCCAGTCCACGCATGCCCAGGGCATGGGACCAATATGCCGGCGGGATTGGCATAAAATCCCACCCATCGCATTGTCAGAATAGTTGTGTCGGCGGTGCACATCAGCGCGTCTTTGACTACGTGTAGGCAGTGGGTGAAGTACAGATACATGTGATGCTCATGCAAATGTCTGCATCATGCTGAATAGCACGCTACTTATGCTTTGACCTAGTACATAGATGGAGAGCATAAGACACTCGTGTCTGAAGGACAAACCATTATTATCATCCAGAGAGTATGGCATTCTCGTGCTGGATTTGAGTCGGAGCAGTTACTTGCCTGTAGCAGTTTTCGACTCCTGGAAGTTTGGGCTGGCAGCCCTCAATGCAACGATCCGAAAATCGTTGGCTGCGCTGCCCACACGGTCTCGGTCTCTTGCGGGGCATCTCGCCTAGGCTCTGATTCTTGAGTCGATCGGCGCCGTGATATGGACATATATAGCTAGGTAGTAGAAGCATCAATTAATGTGGATGTAATATCGCATTCCAATCCATATGCTTGGTTCTCTACGACTCGAGTCATGTAGCTCATAGTGGATCTATATCGTCCGCACGCCCTCCTGCGTAAGAGACAGCTGGAGGACATTGGGCAGAGATGGCGAAGTCTAGAGTCGGGGTATTGAGTCGGATGTGTTTGCGCAATTGATTGACTCGGTGTTGATACTTTAACGACGGGAGGAATAAGATGAAACATAAGGAGATAACTGAATGTAAGATACGGTTACAAGTCTATTAGAGTACTGGAAAATGATATGTACATAAGTTACTGCCATGTTATCCTCCGAAAACACTACATGTTGATTGAGACAGCCTTTTGCGCTTCAAGTCGACAACGCTAGTCAAATTCTCACAAATATACATCCGTCCCATTCGCCGCCTTATACCCAACGAGGATGAAGTCCTCCGTAATGACAGTCCCGCTCTGGAACATGAGTTTCTGTTCCTTGGTGCATGTCTCAAACATGTCCCAGAAGTAGCACTCCGGCTTTGGCGGCGACGGCACCTCGTTCTTGATGTGAAAAATGTTATCGTCGCCTTGGGTGGTCGAGTACGGCTTGCCCCCGCAGGCCTTGGCGGATGTGGTGCCCGTCGCTACGTCTTTATTGGACATGGCGCGCTGGAAGATCTTGTAGGCCGTTTCAGGTTGGTACCAAGGCACTGTATTGATAAAGATTAGTTTGCTGCCTTTCAGGAGGTTCTTGAATTAAGCAAGGGTTCAACGTACCCTCGTGGCCGGCGTTGAACACTCGTGAGAAGGACAGGCTGCCGAATTGGCGCACCATGCCTCCGGTGTAGGAATCGTTCGTCTTGATCTCGGCGTATTTGGCCTTATGGAAGTCTGCCGTGGTGTCCGACTCGATGGCGAGACTGACTTGTTCTCCTCCAAGCCCTGGGGTTGGGAAATTAACGTCTAGTATATCAAACAGGAACAATGAAGAGAGGGGGACACTTACAGTTGCACTGAAAATCGCGATCCCCGTACATCATGGCGACTTTGACTCCTCTGTCGAGCAGCTCGCCAAGAATTGCGACGTTACGGCCCAGGACAAAATCACCTGTATTCGTGAAAGCTATAGAACTTCAGTGAACTGTACAACTGTTACATGCATGAGTCTGTATCTACTCACCTGTGTGAACACCGTCCGAGAATCCAGTAAAGTTGAGCGGGACGCCAATATCGTCCTGCACCTCCTTCGAGTTTAGGAAGCCGGCAGCGTACTTGGGTGGGAACGGGTCGATGGCAAAATTGGCGACATCGAATTTGTTTCTCTGCGTCTGGATATTAGAAATCCTCCCCCACGTAAACAAGTCTGAATCGGGCGCCGCTTACCCCTGTATCACTATATGGCTTCCACATATTGGCAAAACAGTACTGATTAGCAGTGAAGCATGCTGTATTGACCTCGTCGCTCGTGCCCGCATTCAATGGATCCTGATCAGCAGCCAGAGATCGACAAGTGTTGACCAACTCCTGACACTGGGGCCAAGCAGCCACGGCAGCCTCGTACACGGTCTCGTTGATGACCTGGATGCCGTATGTGTTATTGAAGGCAAATTCCGGGAAGAACGGCATCTGCGTCATAATATCTAGACAGCCATTTACAATGCCGAGCGTGTCGAGGTGCAGCGGCACGGCGGACTTGATGTCGCCGCTTGCGATCTTGGTGTTCTGTGACTCGAAAAAGGAGGAGAAGGTCGGTCCGTAGTGTCCACCGTACGACTCAGTCCAGATGCTGAATTTGTTATCTTTGGGTTGGTAGTGCGGGAACCTGTAGGATATATATCAGTCTGTAGGAATATATCGGGACGAGGTAGTGCCCTACTGTGTCGTCCATGTCTGCATAAAGTGCCATGCAGCCAGTGCCGCCGTCTCGGTGGTGTTCGCAGTTGACAAGGGATTTCCAGATGAGAACGTGCCTCCAATATAGGTCGTGTTGAGGGCCAGAGTAGTCAGGGACTCTTGCTCGGTAACATCAAAAGGGGACAAGACTTCATTGACGGTTCCGTTGATAAGAGTATCGTATGAGAAGCCGACCTGAACGGGCTGGTCGATGTACAGTATGTTGACCTCGTTGTTCCATGACCACGGGTTGAGGACCGTGTCTTTCGAGTTCGATGCTACTTTGCACGGTCCGTTCTCTCCCAGAGCCGCGGTCATCGAGGGTGAACCAGGGCCACCCTACAGCCATAGGGAGAGTGGTGCGTTGACGGGATCCTTTCGAGACTCGAAGAACCAGAAGAAGGTATGGATGTCGTAAGCTCGGCCTTCTATCGAATCGGCAGGGAGATTGACGTAGCCGGAATACGACTTCACGCCTGGGGTGGTTTCGCAGATATGCGTCTGGCGCTTGTTAGCAGACTGACCTGAATGTGTCTCTGGGTAGCTAATTAGGTTGTTTTCTTTACCTCTTTGAAGGAAATAGAAACTCCTGGGTTCTGATCCGAAGTTGCGTGAGAAGGATCTTCCGAACCTCTAGGTAAGGAGAGTCCAATTGCCCCTTGCCATAAAGCAGCAAGGGCTATAATGTGGCTTGAAAGGGGTGGCATTATTGGGTTGTAGGTAATTAGTGGTAGAAGACAATAGAGAATTAAATTGCAAACCAACGGAACAGAGGCACGAACGCATTGATACTTATATTAACATTATGACTTCCAGATATTATTAGATCTTGATTTGGATAGTTTCTGCCTCCAGTAATAACTTAATCTCGCCTTCAACCCAGGGCGCAGTGAGAATCCGGTGTATGTGACATGTCTCCTACGAGCAACTAATTTCGATGCCTGACTGTGCACTATGGGGTCAAATCCGAGATATAGTCTCGCACCAGACAAAGCAATGCCCCCCCAGATCTTTCTGGGACGAAGGAATATGCGAAATCAAGCGTGGAGGCTTAGTTTTAGCTTGGCGATCAGCATTATTGAGGTATGTGGGAACCGTGCGCCTCTATTCTGATTGGTCATGTCGGTCTACATCGACATTCAGGGCTCAGCGGGCTTGAAAATGCATGACTGCTTGCTTACTTCATTCTTGTGCTGTGAAAGCTTAATTCTACCCTGGTCGACATTGGCATCAAGGCCAGTTTCTGGGACCGAATCCGCATCGCTCTCTGCATGCTCCTACATCACCGCTTACACAGCTTGGTTCGGGTTTTGGTAGATGGTACAGCTGTCGCTATCTTCCAGTCGTGCTACTTGTTCTTACGTATTGCCCATGAACGATGAAAAAACGACTGGTCTTGAAAGAATCAATTTACGGGACTTGGCTGCCGAAAGGAAACCCGCTCTTGTGGAAATTTTTCCACTAAGAAGTCACATTCTAGAGTATCAAGATCGACCCGTCGCAGTTCCCAGTGGATGCACCATGACCTCGTGCCATATAACGCCTTTCCCATCAAGCCTTTCTACTGTGATGTTATAGATATCCTTGTATCCAACCGATTTATACAGTGGATGCCCGACCGATGTGGCCAGTAATGTTGACGGCACTCCCGCGATCTCAGCCAGCGCTAAACCCCAGTGAAGATGAGTCGCCGCAAAGTCATGACCGTCCCATTTTGGATGAGTTGCGAGACCGCCCAGGTAAGCATGGCGATCATATATATCGTCCAGATACTTCGTCTGAGCGTCAAAAAGCGACTCCATGTACGGCTCCATCCTGGTCGTGTTCGTGTCGAGATGGGCCGAGCAGTTGAAATAGCTGGTGGCGATACCCAGGGGGCCGAACCTCTGCTGGACTGGACTGCTGCTGCTGGATCTGTTGAATTGCCAGACCGAAATTGACACGACGCGCGAGCCCGACTTGGACGTCTCGTCCGGCACGGCGATGACTCTGGAGGAGATACCGTTGTCGGGAGAAGCTACCAGCAAACGCTTCATTTCGTCCCGCATACAATGCCAGGTGTAGCCGGGATGATCATCCGAGAACTGGCGCACATAATGCCACTCTGGAGCCACGGAGAAAGCATCGACAATCACAGTCGTGAAATCATCAGCGTCTTCGACAACGGCGTCACGGAATTCGAATGGCTCAGCTCCCATGTAGTGCTGCTGACCAGTGGACAGGGCCCAGCAAGGGGAGTAGAGTAGTGCCGCGACCAAAGCCGCGAATAGGGATATGGGCGCCATCTTGATTGTTCACGGGTGAGTAAGTATGAATGGATCCGAGTACGGAGTCACCACGCGAACGGACGTGGAGTTGTGTTTGCGTCTAGAGTCAGCACACCATCTTGGCATATCACTGCCTACAGGGATCGGAGTTCGGATCTCCCACTATGTCCTTCTACGCACGGCGTTGAATGGCATCAGAGGTGCAACATCAGTGATTGGAGGGCATTACATGATGACTTGGTATAGTCGGTCTTGCCAGTCCAAGTCCTCCTACGGCGATGAGAAAATGCCGCGAAAATATGCATATGCTGCTATGTACGATATGCAAAGAGCAAACGAAAATGGAGACGACGTCACTCATAGATGAGTAATTGATATGTCCATTATGAGACGTATTTCGGACACCCCATAGTTATCACTAAGCACGGGTGTAAGGACCCCACGTCATTTTCGACATGGAGCTAGAAGCTCAAGCTACAACCAACCAACACGACGCTTCTTCCATACACATCGTCTCTCTTACCTCTGTAGACCGACCACTATACCCATTCCAAAGATGGCATCCAAACGCATAGCAACTGACGCTCTGCGCTCCAGCGCTCAATTGACCCCTCGCGCCAGTCCCCTAGCATCCCGAAGCTTTGCAACAGCATCCCGCGCAGCCTCAACTTCCCGACCTCGGCTGAGCTGCTCCCAAGCCGCGCGCCCTCTCGCCGCGTCGACACAACGCCTAGCCGGTACTGTGCGGTGGTCTTCCGAATCCGCGACGGGAAGCAAGATATACTCGTTCGAAGAGGTGCGTTTCGCCCACCCTACCCCATCTATGGAAGAGTAGCACAAGGACTTCGGTCTGGTGTTACCAAAGAACTTCAGCACGAACTAACAGCTCTTCGCTCTGCAGATGAAAAGCCTTTCAAGTAGATCCAGCCCCAAAGTCCATATAATCGATGTCCGCGAGCCTGGCGAGCTGGCATCAACGGGCAGGATCCCCACCGCCAAGAACATACCCATCACCACATCGCCAGACAGTTTCCATATCACGGCTGAAGAATTCCAGGATAGATTCGGGATCGACCGGCCCGGCCTCGAGGACCAGGTGGTTTTCTACTGCAAAGCCGGTGTGAGGAGTCGGGCAGCAGCTGGTATTGCGAGGGAGGCCGGTTGGAAGTCTGTCGGGGAGTATCCGGGAAGTTGGGCGGAATGGACTGGGAAGGGTGGAGAGGTTGAGCGATCATAAGGCAAGACGTCGATCCATTCAGTGGGAGTACTACATGCAAGTTGGATGCACTGAGAAGTGAGCATTCGGGGATTGGGGATGAGATGCCACGGCCCCGCTAGGTCACATGGACTGCTTGTGCTCAAACTGATGACTACGATGAATTGGTATCGTAATAAAACATCTAGTGTACAAATCAAATACTCGGATACCCCGATAACGCCCTTGCGCATGCTGGCCTCGTCCTACAGTCTCCCTTCTCTATACCTGTGCTCCGGCCCTGGACGAACGGCTCATAGGCGCAGTAAAAACCGCAACATGGCCTCAGCACCCTCATCCGGCTTGGTTTCATCCGCTGGCGGGTCAGGAGTCTGGATAGGCGCCGGGCTTCCAGCCTTGAAGAACAAGACCTTAATCGCAATAGCCAGAGCGGCGTGGAGAACTACAACCAAGATCAAGAGCACCTTGCTCGTCTGGCGATCTGTAGCGCTCAACACGGGCCAAAGGTTCCTCAGCAGAAAAGCGACTGACAGGCCGAATCCGACACCAACGAATACGTAGTTAAGGATCTGAATGGGTGACCAGCTGATCAGCGCAACTGGGATCCAGATGAGGTTGGAGTAACCGTAGAGCGCCCAGCACTCGAGCAAGTTGGCGGACTCAGAGCCGAAGTATCGCAGGGCACCGAAGAGGAGGATCGGAATCACGAGTGTATAGCCGTAGACTAGTCCAGCAGCACCTATCCTCACTTATTAGTCACCGGTCTTGCGTCCCTTGGGATGACTATGGACTTACCACTCAGCAACTTGAAGTCATACAGGAACGGTCCATCTCCCTTCATGGCCAGATATTGACTGATCGTGCCGCCCAGGAACAAGATGAATACCACCGTCGTCGCGATCCAGAATGGCCCGTACAAGTCGGGGTTGCCCTCGAGCACATCGAGGAAGTTGGCCCGCGGGTACAGGGCGGCCCAGCATCGCGCAAGCACAGATGAGGTATCGACATCGAAGAATTGCGCGTAGAACGAAAGGGACCAGAGGTAGCGTTTCGAGGAGCTGGAGCCCGAACCTGCGGTCGCGGGAGGTGGTAGGCCGGAGCTGGGCCCGCCTTTGCGCGTGCTGTTGGACGGCGCTGTGAAGGTCGAGTTGTGGAATTCGAGATCTTCCTGTAGATCGGTGTGACCGAGGTCGCCCTGGAGAGAATTTGCCTGTTAGTATACGGACCAGATGAGATAGGCGAAGCTCGACTTGGAGCTTCTCATGCAGCTCGCGATGTTGGCAGATTGGTGCATACCTCGTCGTCCACATCTACTACTGCATCGTAGCCTGCTCCCGACATGATGCTGACTGAGACTCAGAACAAGCTTGATACAATTTGAAAAGATGCCTTTGCAGAATTGAGCCGCCTCGACTTCTTCGTAATGGGTTTCTCGTCTGCCTGGTCTGGTTATGATACGTACATGTATTGATGCTAATGCGAGCTAGGGGAGCTTGAGGACACGCAGCAGGCCGAGCTTTACCCGATTTGTCCCACGTCGAATGTGATTGGCTCTTTGTGCACGGCGTTGCAGTGGTCGCTTCAAAGCATCTCAGTTTTTGGACAGGCACATTGGGTGATGGATCCAGAGAGAATAATATGCTACTCGTATGGATTGTGATACTCGTGTTCGTGGAACTATCCGCACATTATGCGCCTGCAGTCACGGAAGAGCAAGTGTGACAATGCCGGAAAGCACGGGCTCAAGCATTCGAGGCAGTATGATATCCATGGACATATCGTGTCCTGCCATTTCGTTGTTCACCGAAAGAGACTTGATGTACGAACAGAGCAATCCATTTCAAAGTTGAGTGATGCCGTGCTACATGAGGTAGTGTGGGCATATACCTCGTCATGAGCCAGCTGGTTTCATATGAACAAGCTTCGCAAGGGCCAGTCTGTACGCATGATTTCTTGTCTTTTGTCTACCCGGAATTACCTCCAACACACGCGATCCTCTAGGTGCACGGTTTGCGCTCATACCACTTTCAACACGGAATTTTTCAGATCGTATCATAGCTTCATTGTCTCCTATCTAGAGGATGCTATTCCGGAAAGAAAGAACCGCATGCCCAAGCCAGGTCGTGGATACAATGTCGATTCTCATGCCGAGGACCCCTCCACCCTTCCGATCTGTCTCGTGAATGATGATGCCGAAAACCAGGTACGCCGGAAAATGAGGAAAGCGAATCGTTTACTTGAGCTTCTTCTTGGGTCGGAGCTGGTTGGTGTGACCGCACTTCTTCTTGCGGCAGTTGGTGGCTCGCGGGGGAAGACGGGCCTGAGCACATGAATGTTAGCACAGCTGGAGGCTAGAGCCGAGACGTGGCGACACAGGATTACTCACGTAGCACTTGCGGCAGATCATCTTCTCGCAGTTGAACTTGGAGGCAAGGGCCTTGAGCGAGGGCTCAATGATACCACCACGGAGACGGAGGACCAAGTGCAGAGTCGACTCCTGCAGATAGGAAGAATGTTAGCCTCTTCCTAATACAAACGCGGCACCGAATACCAATCCCGTGGTTCGCAGTCGCGAAGTCCCAAACAATTGCGACCGCAGAACCACCGCGAAAGGATATCCATCATGTTGACGCACCTTCTGGATGTTGTAGTCGCTCAGCGTTCGGCCATCCTCAAGTTGCTTACCAGCGAAGATCAATCGCTGCTGGTCCGGGGGAATGCCCTCCTTGTCCTGGATCTTGGACTTGACGTTGTCAATGGTGTCGGAAGACTCCACCTCAAGGGTGATGGTCTTGCCCGTCAGGGTCTTCACGAAGCTGCAGGTCGGGTCATGTTAGTACAAAGATTCGCAATCTTCAGTCGAATCGGATGAGTTGGTCGTTCGGGGGGCGTATTGGGCGCTCGTAAAAACTTACATCTGCACTGTAAGCACATATTTGTTAGTATACTGACACGCTGAAGCTATCGTGGGCTCTGCGCGACTTACTTTTGCCAGGTCCTCGATGAATTTGCTTTGATGATGGAAAGTTCGGGGATGATGTCGCCTCCAGACAAAATGGTTCGCGGTGGGGTGAAATTCGAGTTGGAATTTCAGGTTGCCCTAGGTGGATCAGGTGATCATAGCTGTGGCGCTAGGGGATTTAGCGGGGCTTGGGTTTTGGAGATTTGCATCACTTTTTGGCCAATTTGGAAGTGACATCCTCCGGCTGCACGACAGCTGGCGGGCTTAGATACCGACCACTTATATAAGATGTTCAAATGCACATACCTCTTATTCAGACGCAGGGATAATTCTGTGTTAAATATGGAATCTATTATTTACCATAAACATATCAGATGTCTGAAATTGATCGGTGAGCTCATTTGCATGCGCTGGTTGCCACTCACTCGTTGCCAAGATAGTCGTACAGTTTGACTGGCTGATATCAACATACCAACGCTCAATAGAATATAGCAAATCAACAGTACGGAATGCAGGTAATCTCATGCTAGATGGCTTGTTGATATGAATCTTTCCCATTAGACTTTTCCATTTGACCTATATTACCACAATAATTGTTAGTGAGTACTGGCGACTGTCACTTTCAGATGTTCTGGTATGCACAACTAAAAGTTGCAGTATCAATCAGAGCGTCCGCTAAGTAAGTGATAATCGACTCTTGTCGTAATTGAAAACTCAAAAGGGTATATAAATGCTGTTGGGCATATGAACAGGTTTTCATGCAATGGCTTTCTCTTTGCCTTTGGAATTCTCGCCAACTTGCCCCCGTTGCCGTTCCCGTTGCCGCTCCTTCTCATGCTTGGCTGCCCACACCTCCAACCGTCTTTCAACTTGTGCGCTTGCCAAAATCAGTATATTCAATGGGATGGCCGATAGTTCCGCAGCTTCACGATAAAACGCTTTCGCCGCACCTGGAAGTTCGTCTTCTGCCCGCCATGTAGGGCAGAAGTCCCGCTCTAGTCGTTTCCGTACGCCATTGACTGATTCCGGATCTTCTGGTCCAGCCAACTTCATTGTGGCGTTCATATCCCGATACCGCTGCTGAATAATAGACGTCTTAGTCAATGGGTCATGGGCTAGATTCCGCGTCGGCGTATTTCGTTCAACTTGGAACTCTCGTCGAATCAACGTCGGTGCTGTAATGTGTTAGTCTATATGGAATCAAACACCGTCCACGATCCAATTGGTTCGACTGAACTGGACTGGATCATATGGTGTAGTCTGAGATAATGGACAGACACTTACCCTTGGCGTCACTGTCGTTGGTGCCCACCCACATCTTGTCATACCAATCCATGAAGTCGTCTAGCTTGGTCCCATCCATAAATAACGCCTCGTTCGTCGTGACCTGGTGTTCTGTTCCCTTCTGTAGCCCACTTGCCAGTAGGTCTTGCTTCGTCTTCGCTCTAGCTTTCTCCCATTCAGCCCAGTTGATCTGCTTGACTCGTGGGTCATCCTCGCTGACTGGTGGGCGAGCTACCCCATCCAAGGGATACAAAAGTTTCGTCGACACGATAACCAAGGTAAATAGGAGTACTTCTGGATTGTCCATTCTCTGTATTCGCCTGCTCTTCCCATCTGGAAATTCAAACTTGGCCCCTAAGATTTGGATGAGACATTTGACCATCAAGTACACCTCGACCGGTAGGGTTAAGTCGAGGATGTTCTGAACTAGAACCTGCGTGTAGTTCAGAGTCGGGATCCTGAGCCCGTAGTGAACGTTCAAGGCAATAACCAGCTCCTGTGCTGTACGCAGCAGTTTCCCTGGCTTGACGTGGCCCTTGACCTGCAAGGCGCGGTGATACATTGCCGGCAGTCGGTTCTGAACGTTTTGCGGCAAACAGTAAAGCGCGGTAAGATACTCGATCTCGCCTCTTTGAGCCCAGCCATGGAAATCGGCAGTGGTGACGGGCTGCTTCAAGATGACGCAAGCGAGATAGCAGAGGGTAAGGGTATGAGCAAGACTCGGCAGCTTGTTCCCTGCCTTGCCTAGCCAGCCATTCCTGCTGCTGCTGATGCTTCCTTCCGCCTCACTATTCTCCGGCTCGCTGCCGCTGGTCAACACATCCTCCGTCCCGGAGCCCTCGGTCTGCTCTCCTAGCTCGTTGTCCATCACGCCGGGCATGCCACAGACCAAACCCCAAAGCTCTTTGACTAACTCCTCGTAGATCCTGCCATCGCTCTCCTCTAGCTTCAACCCCACCTTCCTCAGCCAGTCGACCTGCCGCCGAAGCACATACTGCAGCGCCTGGAGGTAGAGCTTCCTGGCAGCGGAACCCTCAAGCTTCAGACCCTCGTTCTTCTTCTTTTCCTTCCTTTTCCTAGTAACCCGGCCGGTACTGTTGTATTCATCCTCGCCTGCCTCATGCGCGGCGAAGCCTTCGAGCTGGTGGCCGTTTCGACAGAAGCGAAGGCCTTCCTGCTCGTACCAGTGGCGGGTGGGACACTGGTCGCAGCGCTCCGATGGACGCATCTTGTGATAAGAAGAGGAGCCAGCCATTTTCGCGACGAGTATCTTTCCTCGTCAAGTTCGGCAAGAAAGGGACCCCCCGCGGTGAAAACGGTAAATCTGCTTCCACAGTCGAGGCCAGGTGGGAATGCGCAAGTGTCGTTCTCGCGATTATGCCGCTTCAATGCTGGAAGCGAATCAACGGCGAAGTTCATTGGGTGGTGAAGTGATATTTTGACATTTTACACCGCCGGTCACATGATTTAGTCAAGTGCCATCACAAACCGGATTTTGCGGTGTAGCTCCCTGCTCGTGTCGACCATTGATGATGCGAGACTGCGACGACGAAGTCAAAACCTTCAACTTGGGCCAGTGGCCGCTCGTTTTATGCCCCAAGCCTACCTCGTGGATGCGCAAATTTACAAACTATGTTCGTATTTAAAAACATGTTTCATAGAAATTTGATATTTGTATTACGCATTGAAGCCTACGCTGGAGGTGCATTCAAGCTCGACGGCGTGAATGATTCTAGTTTTACTGATTCATGCACATGTAGTAGTTTAGCAAATTGCAAGCCATACGGCCATGATCACATTTGAATGCCAGTCTTCCGTGGGTAACTTGTGGATTCTATAGGACAAGTGTACCGCCAAAAACATGCCCCTTTTTCTTCATCCTCTGATATCTCGTCGCTTCGTGACAAAAGATAGTGGGGAAAGTCGATGTTGTCAAGGAAAACAGCGAAACCGTGGGCATCATCACGTCATATACCCAGCAGAAACATCGTGAATGTCCAGATAATAGAACCCTTTCTACGCAACGACCAGAGGGGGCCCACACACCCCAGATGTCAACAGCTCAAACAGTACCCTCATGAGAGATCCATCCGATTGCTGACATCCATATTGATAGAGGTGTTGTAGCCAATGCTAATCAATGAAAGGTCGTTATCGTAGATCATGCGCTGTCATGGCAGGCAATTTAAGCGCCACGAGGAGCCTCCTTGGCCTCAACAGCAGCCTGCTCACCCATGGCGGTAAGGATGACAACGTCTGGAAAGGAATTAGCACAAGAGAGAGCATTGGTGGTGAAAAAAGAGCTTACTGGTGTCCTTCTCCTCGGTGACGAAGAGGCGGTTGATCTTCTCACCGATTTCACCGTCGGGCAGCTTGACGTCGTCCTTGGTCTCACCGTCATCAGCCATGAGGGAGAGGAAACCATCGTCGGAGATGTCGAGCTGAATGCGAATTAGCAGGAGACGCTTGGGGAAGCTTCAGCATTCAACAGTAAACTTACGAGCTGGAACTCGCGGCGAGAGACGTTGGGGACATCCATGTTGTGGGTGGAGGGGCAAAGATCTTCGAGCTTCTTGCCAGTGAAGATGTCGAGGGCGACCAAGTGGACCTTGGCGTGACCGTGCTTGCCAGTCTTGGAGGTAGACATGTCGACGATCTTGCAGGGGCGGTTCTTGATGCAGACGAAACCGTTCTTCCTCAAGGCCGAACACTGCATGGGGTAGGTGGTCGAGGCACCGGCGTCAGCCGACTCGAAGGTGTGCTCATGCTGGAAGAGGCACTCTGGTTAGCATTCCGGTAGTGCAATCATTGTAATGAGATATGGGTTGACGACGGCGAGAGGAGGGGCAGCTCCCGCTCAAAAGGCCAAATTCCCTAGGATGCTGGCTTGGCCGCGGCGGTGGTCGTGTGTGGACATGCGCTGGTTTTGCCAGTGCCAAATTGTATATCGCGGGGTTCGCTGGCGATTTCGTGGATGTGGGCGATGCGGGGTGATTTCCACCCCTCGAGACAACGCGACAGGAACAACAGAGACGGCTGGGGACTTACCTCGGCGTCGGCCATCTTGACTAGCTGAAGCGAAGATGCTGGTGTTGAGTGAAGTGGAAAGAGGAAAAAAGAAGGATGCAATGGGTGCGACGATGTCCAACTCCCAAGGAAGAGAAAGTTTGTGGATGTTGGGTGGGAAGGGAGCGCAGGTCCTGGGTAGAAAAGTAGACGGCCTGTGCTTTGGTGGGCGGGGACTTTGAATAAAAAAATTACAGAAAATGAACCAGCGCGGGAAGAGGCAAACAGTGGACCAATCGATTAGCCTAGATTTGCATCTAGAGGTGGGGCGGGCGCTCACAGGTATTCACTTAAACAGAATAGAATTCTCAACTGAAGCCGTGGTTTTGGACTTGGGGAAAAAGGTATCGGGCGTTTGCCTGCTGGGTGAAGGTTGGTCTGTTGAGCTTGTTTACAAATCCCGGCCTCCCTTGTGATTTTCAATACAGTGCAATGTGGTGTACGATGTTTCAGGCACGTCTTCTGCGCACTGGAGCCTTTGGAGTCTTGGGGATCTGAAGGGCAGCACATATGTATCTCAGGGCGGGCAGCTTGTACAACCGCAACAAGTACATTCATGAATGCTTTACCAACTGCCGATCCCAAGGTGATTCGAGCTGGAGAATTAAAGCCCAAGCTCACATGACTGCTCCTGTTCAGCTCGGCGTTTGCGTAGGTAGGTAAATATTCAACTGCGCTCGGCCAGTACATATGCGCCAATTCATCCCGACCTTCTCTGGGGTTTCAATATTTCGTGCCCAGTTTGTGGACTACCTACCCTGAGGTGTTCGCAGGTCGCAACGGATCATGCGGCGGCGCATGTATGTAATCGAGCACTCGCATCAATGCCTATCGTGCTTGCAGGGGCAGCTGGGGACGCTAGATTCTGCTTGGAAGCGCTTGTCTGGAGGCCCGCACCCGTAGCTGGTCCCCTGTAATGGACTGACATGTGTCTAACAGCCCCAACCAATCAACTGCTGCTGTCCAGAGCTGTAGCTTAAGCTGGCCACGGGAGGCTGATGCACCGCCTTGCGACAAACATCCAGCAGACAGCTCAACCACACGACCACACGACCACAAATCAATACTCAATTGCTTCTGGACCGCCCATAGTGAACCCAATTTCTTGCCTGGCTTGACGAAACCCCCCTCTGCGTCGAACTCACCTAGAGTCCAAGTCGGATCCACGACGACGACCATGCTACAGACAACTTCGTGACCCAGCTCCAAGTCAACATGTGGCTCGATCGTCTGGCCGGACAGCCTTCCGGATCGCCTTCCTCATCCCAACCAGGAAGCCGCGCATACTCGCCAGCGCCGGGCAGGAGGACACCGAGCAACCTGGGACCGTACCTCACTTCGCAGCGACCAGGCGCAGCGGCACGGTCTTCCTCCCTGCTGTCTTTGGCCTCCAATGACAGCTCGACGTCCTCATTGTTGGGCGCCTCACGAAGAGCTAATGGCTCAACATTGAAGCAATCGACAACGACATACTCAGGTCCCGAGCCTGTGGATATATTGAACAAGCTCCTTGGCGAGGGCACTACAGATGGTGACAACCAAACTGCTCCCACGGCCATTACCCAGGAGGACCTGGAGCTGGATTTTGATTTTGGAGGCTTGTCATTGACAGAGCTGGCACTTTCCGAAGATTCGATAGAGGAGAGCGCCATTGTACATAGATCGCAGACAGTTGAAGAATGTACGTGTTTCCCTATCCATCCTGCGAATCTCCCTGTCTGATTGCACTGGCTTACACCCACATGTGACGTGTAGATGAACAAGATAAGACCAAATTCGAAGACTTGCATCGATCAATACGAGCCTGTGACGAAGTTCTGAGCTCCGTGGAGACGAATCTAACGAGTTTTCGAAATGATCTCGCATCAGTGTCGGCCGACATCGAGACACTCCAGGCACGATCGACCGCTCTAAATGTGAGATTGGAAAACCGCAAGGCCGTCGAAAAGGGGCTGGGACCTATAGTCGAGGAAATGAGTGTGTCGCCTGTGGTAATATCAAAGATAGTAGATGGACATATTGATGACAGCTGGATCAAATCCCTGGCCGAAGTGGACAAGCGAGCGGCAGCACACAAAAAGAATGCAGCAGCATCACCATCAGGCAAGGGCCTCCAGGACTTGGGCCCGTTACTGGAGAAACTCGTTCAAAAAGCTATAGAGAGGATACGGGATTTCCTGGTGGCCCAGATCAAGGCGTTGCGATCGCCACAGATCAATGCCCAGATTATACAGCAGCAGAATTTCCTACGCTTCAAGGACTTGTTCTCCTTTCTGCACAAGCACCATGCTACCCTTGCGGAAGAGATATGCAGGGCATATCAAAATACTATGCGCTGGTATTACCACAATCAATTCTCACGATACGAAGCAGCGCTTCGAAAACTCAAACTACATACCATAGACAAGACTGATGTGCTTGGAAATGAGGATACATCGCGGAAGGCTGGTGTACTATCCTCGTCCAAGATTCCAGGACCACCACATGATGCCTTCAACATCGGCCGCCGCATAGACCTACTCAAAACCAAGGATCAAACTGCGTTGTCTTCATACTTGGCGGAGGAGGACAACGGTTATCACTACCTAGAGCTACCCTTTCGCAATTTCAACCTCGCCCTAATCGACAACGCCGCCGCCGAGTACACCTTTCTGATATCCTTCTTCACGCCGGCTCTCACATACTCCACCATTTCACGGCACTTCACCTACATTTTCGAGCCGACTTTTGCACAGGGTCACGCACTAACCAAGAGCCTCGTTTCCGAGACTTATGACGCGCTAGGTCTTCTGCTCTCCGTCCGATTGAATCAGCACTTCCAGTTCATGCTACAGAGGCGCAAGGTCCCCGCGGCCGACGGTTACATCAACGGCTCCAACATGCTCCTCTGGCCCCGTCTCCAGTCAGTCATGAATGCGCATTGCGAGTCCGTTCGTGCCCTCACTACCGCCCTGCCGACCCGCCCGGCCTCCAAGTCGGAGTTGACCAAAATCTCGGCTGCGCCCCATGTGGCGACACAGCGTTTCGGTCAGCTGATGCACGGGATCCTGTCTCTGAGCACCGAGGCTGGCGACGACGAGCCTGTTGTGGCCAGTTTGCGACGGCTGAGGAGCGAGGTCGAGGCCTTTCTGACCAAGTACAGCGGGCAGTGGGGCTCAGATAAGCGGAAGAGGGAGCGGTTCCTGTACAATAATTACAGCTTGGTTCTAACGATCATTAGTGATGCGACTGGCAAGTTTGCCGTCGAGGAGCAAGAGCACTTTGAAGAGCTGAAGACCGCTTTCCAAGAGGCTGCGTGAAGGCTCTCAAGAGTCGCGGCGAGGGTAGCATAGAGATAATCTACACGATAAAATACTGGAAATTGATGTATACTTGCGTGTTGCACTCTGGACTTATCTGCCGTTGTTTCAAAGCTATGCTATACTTTTGATCGACACATGTACTTGGTTGTGTCGGAACAACCAGTGCGCTTTGTACGATATTCGGTTCAAATTTATCGCAACGAGGGAGTGAGAGCTAATTAATGGATTCGAAGCACCTCTTAAAGTTGCAAGGTATAATATCATATCCCAAGCATTGAATGTGTCAACTGTGCCATAACTATCGTGACTCTAGTCTCAATCTAAAACTTCACACACAGATTATGCCGCCAGGTGTTTGCAGATCGTTTGTCATAAGTTTAGGCAGGTCGGTCTACGGTGTGGTCATGATATATTGGTATCGAACTAGTCCATGGGGGTATATTTGCTATAGCATTTTACAAGCCTCAGGCCTGATCCTGCAGGTGTGGTTGTTACAACGGTGGTATTCCAAGTGAGATGGCCCATCTATTCCCGTCATCTCTAAAACCGCCTCCAGTGAAAAACATACACACAAAAGCTCCGCAAGAACCTCTGCACTCTATAGGAGGCCCCGCCAATTTTGTCTACGCAGTCTATCTTTGATCGCAAAAGGAACCCGGAATGGTCAAGTGAACCTCGACCAAAAAGCGGCGAGAAATCCCCAAGCGCTGGGGGATTTCCTCAAATACACTGCAGCTACACCAATCAGGACCGCCAGGGCAACTCCCCTAGCCGGTCGGCGGTAAGCCCACATGGTCTTGAGCATCTTCTGTCTGCTCTCTGCCCATTGGAGCTCTCTGAGCTGTTTGTTGAAGAAGCTATGCCCTTCATCGAGTGTCTGTCTGGCGCAGGCCTTCACGTCACGAGCTGTCTTCAGCACGCTGGAGTTCGAGATCCCGCGCCAGGAGCGAAGCGACTCAGGAGGATGTTTCTCGAACAAGGTCGCTGTGTCAGCAATGAGCTTGTCGAGGTCGAGAGGCTGGGGTAGCTTCGAGAGGATAGAATGGAGCATTTCCGGCTCCGTATCGGGTGTGTCAAAGAGCTCTTCTCGCCGATTCAGCACGATCTGTGCGAATAGGTAAACGCTGAAGATCTGTTCGCGGGCTAGAAGGGCATCGAAGAGCCGGGCGATGGAGCTGTAGGATTGGATATCATGGGCATACATGGTTAGTGTACC
The DNA here is from genome assembly GCA_039778275.1 of Seiridium unicorne. NCBI lineage: Eukaryota > Fungi > Ascomycota > Sordariomycetes > Amphisphaeriales > Sporocadaceae > Seiridium > Seiridium unicorne. Next base: position 48,020 of record JARVKF010000026.1, on the reverse strand, counting down.
TGACAAGGCGAAGAAGGGCTCGGTCTGGGATAGGTGCCGACATAATGCTGGATCTACTGAGTTGATGATATCTGGGATAAGGCGGAGTTGCGAAATAGCGGGGGTGAGGTTTGGAAGCATGAAGTCCCTTATCCGAAGGGTAGAGAGACGGGCGACCGCTGTCGTCCTCAGGGCTGGAGGTAGCACCAGCAAAAACACCTGGCATATGTCGTGATAGCCTTGAAAGTAACAAAGGAAAGGCTGCCGTCTGAGGGTCTCGGTGATAAGGTCCGATAGCTCGGTCTTCTTGATATCTAGTTGCGACTGTGATTGATCTAAAGGGAAGGTGGATGTCAGCTTTGCACAGGCTCTTTTAGAGTACTAGAGCAGCCTGAGCAGATACAATATGCAGAGCTAGAGAAACCGGTGAAGCTCTGCGGGTCCGAGGAGGAACGGTTCACATACCGTTAGGATAGTATATGAAGCTCCGATCCACGTCTAGCCGAACCTGGTCCTCATCTCTATGCCGTGGCAACTCCGTCCAGGGCCCGTTCAGTAGATCGGCGTCGTCCTCGGACGCAAGGCTTTTCTGGGCAATCTTCTCCGATGAGCCCAGGACGGGTTTTTCTTCATTAATATTGGTGGTGCCTGTGGAAGGCACATTTCCAAGGAGAACAGACCCTGCGGTGAAATGTTGTCAGCTTCACCGGTGCGGCGAACAAGGACTGGGGGCGGCAAACTCACATGCCTGGCATCGAATGATATCAGAGAGGAACCCTCCTTTGCTGACAGCGAGCTTCTTGAGGTCGTCAATGTCCCCGCGGTTGCAGGCATCAAGGATGACGAGACTCTTTGCGTGGTTCATTGCGGCTTCATCCTCGTGCGCCCCCGCGCTCTGGTGGCGCTCTGCCGGCTGGCCTGCATTTGTTGACATGCCTGGGGGTCCTGGGGGGTGGTCTCGCCGCCTTTCGCTAACGGAGTCTCCTGACAGATTTGGGGTGGGATCGGTGAAGCCAAACTGAAATATCCCCACGCACTCGGTCTTTGATATGATTGATTATGTGAGGTGATGCAATGCCGTGTTCATAGAGAAGCTCGTGCCGCCCAGTTTCGAAGCCCTATCCTTGCTGGACGAATAGCACGCGTCTTCGACCCAGTTATGCCCACGCAATTACACATTCGTCATGCGCCGTGGCTCTGCAGTTGTTCGTGGCCGTGGCCGAGAGGTTCAAGAAGCAATCGAACTGCAGTGCAGTCGGGCAGTCGGGAAGCAAGCGGTCAGGGAGGAGAGACGGGCCTGGCTACCCAGGGGTTATACAACACTAGGTCATATGGTGCCCGTCGGTCGCCTCGATACCATGTGGGATTATAAGCTCCAGGCCGGGGAGCAGTCACATGGATTGCAGAAGTTCTCGTTCGAGTCAAACGTGTTCGTGCGGTTACGTCCGGCGCATACGTGGGGAGGGCTCGTCCGGTTGGTCACTCGAACAGCGTCTTTCAAGTCGTTTTGTGACAATGCAAGCTTCCAGGCGCACCCTAGTCGCTTGTCGCATTGACTTGCCTGGCGAATCTATGCTTAAATCATGAGTGTTGGTCGATTGACCGAGATTAATAATCGCGCGCAGGGCGAGAGATCGTGGCGGTCGGCGGTGGGTGAGGCAACAGCAAAGTAAAAGTTCCCGATGCGATGGCAGTTTGATGTTGGTGATACGTCGAGTGATACAGCTGGTCTAAGGTATCGCGAATTGGCAGGGATATGACGCGGGAGTGGGTTTTAGTGGGCTGGCCGGCGGCCGGGTGCTAAGTACTGCACTGTACAAGCGTATCTACATTACCTAGGCGCAGCCCGTCCCGTCACCTGCGCCATCTCAGCTCCAGCCCCAGCCCAGCGGTCGTTGGATCACCAGCTTCGGACCCGAGACTTCTGTTCTAGTCAGTCGGGTGTATGATACTGCACAAAGTGTTGTTTTGCCATTTCAACACCTAATCGCTTCACGTAAACTCGACAGGGTGCTGGTCGCAGGTACGGCCACTTGCAGGCCCGGCTTTCCGTAAAGGACCAGCCACAGGACCCCTGCAGGTGTTGGTGGCCTAGGTCTCCCATTGCAGTGATACTGGGTAGGTACATGGAATTGGCAGTGACAACATACTGTTCGCTTTCGTTGGGTACGGCCTCGTCACGGCTGCTGCGATCATCGATAAGATGCATAGTTGTATAAGCCGTGGTTGTAGACACGGGAAGATGTGTTAGTGCTAGGACACCCACCTAATCGCTGACCTTCCGACTCAGGAGCCCTTTCTGGGTGTATATACGGACCGACCTCTAAACCTGACTGATCAAGTCAAGGCCCATTGAGATACGCATGACTCGTAGATGTAAGTGACACAAACCTCCGCAGAAGCGTTGAGATGACGGGCATTCCCGCCCTGGGCGCCAACACACCTGCTTGGACCTTGGTGGTCAGCCTGAAGGGCGGGAGACGGGAGACGGGAGATGCATCTGCACCATGGGGTCACCTGCAAGCGCGCCGCCATCTCGTGCCAACGCTCCAAGATCCAGGATCTACAACGTCTTAGCACCCGCTACGAGCATTCCAGCGACCCATCTACCCACATTGAACCCCTGGGACCATACCTTAAGGAATGGCACCTTAGTCGCATAGCACTTTGGCGTCTATTTCGAGATCTGCAACTGCTGTCACAGCGAATGGGATTGCCCCACGCTCGATTTCCCCAGCTCGAAAGTCTCCGGTGAGAGATCAAATCTCACAAGGCGATCGTGTGTAAGCCACGTTCCCGGATCGACTGATGGGCTAAAGTGATCTACCGATACAGGCTTAAGACGATCCCTGTAGGCTAATGCAGTCCGTGAACATCAAGGTCCTTTGCCCTCAAAAACCTATCTAGAGAAGAGATGTTGTGTTTCACGGCAATTCTCTGCGAGTATATAACCATGGGGGATATAAAGAACTAGTCGCGCATTTGTATTTGGCTAATTACAAGAATGCGGAGATGTGATACAGATCCGCTTCTGGAAGGCATATGCACCCGTGGCACGTTCAGAGTTCACCGCCGATCTGGATGGCATACACTGCAATGGTATCTTTCCGAATCATATTGCGTGCTCATCTCTATCAACAGCATTGCAGGCTTGTGCAACAATTCAACGCCGGCCGGGACGATAAAGCCGTGTCGTTTCGATGCTGGAATCGCATATGTACATTGGCTACGGTATACCGGCCACATATCCTATAAGCTACGTATTCCGGTGAGCTGTCATAAAACCGAATTGCACAGTCAGAGAATCGAATGTTATCAGTGCCTAAGGAAGCGCGACGCGGGCCGCAAAGCAGGCGACTTTCGTCAGTGTGGTGCAGTCCTAGCCTTTTAAACGTGTATATACTCGAGAGGAGAGGGGAGCTTTCACGTGATCAATACGGCTTGTCGGTTAAATCTTCAGGTTCCCGGCTCGATATTATTTTGTTTTTACGAGACCATTAGGTACTGGCCGCTTCCCTGATCGAGAAATGTTTCGCAAAATGACCATCCACCTTTGCGCCCTGTAAAGGCACCGTCACTGCTGAGAGAGACCATATAAACGACGAAGCCAATCAAGCCCGGTCTGCCTTGGGTCTTTCTGCATCCCAAGTAAATCGTGCATCGTCGTTCCCTGGCGCCAAACTACCCTGCAGCAAACAACCCCTCAGCGGTCCACTAGAATCGAGACTGCGTCTACCTCTTAGAGAAATAAAAAATTCCAGAAAAATTCGCACCACGATTGAGCTGGACTCGATCCCCGAGAGAGGCACTCCGTAATCGTGATCCACATCCAAGTTCATGTAAAATTCCCCGCAGCCCTTCATTCACCCCGTCTCGTCTCAACGACGCCCGGGAGCCCGATTGCAAACTCGATTGGGACCGTCGCCTGCCCAAAGTAAGCCCGACTTCGAGCTACTTTCTGTGCTGCCCCTTCTCATGGGGCCCTCCACCGCCCTCTTTGCACAGCGTTAGTACAATCAGACTTTGTTTCGAGCCTTGTGCAAGGGTCTTCGGATGTGTCTCCAGGGATTGGACGTCACTTATCTCCATACAAGTAAATCATCCGCGTGAAAGGCGCCGAGCGACACCCAGACCGACAACGACGCTCAATCGAACCATCCGCTTTTGGCCGACTCTCTGGGGATAGTGAGGGTAGGCATCACCAACCCTATATTGACTGCGTCTCACTGGCAAAAAGCCGACCCCACGACTTGGTGCATGAATCATGACTCTGAGCTGCCTGTTTCCTGATTCACTAGGCAGTCGTCCCCTCGCATTCAAGACCATTTGACTCCAAGTGTCTGAGATGTGAGGCCAGCACGAGCCTTGTGGGATGAGCACGGGAAATTCGACCTCACTCACTTTACGATCCAGGATTTTGTGGCCGTCCAACTCCCCTCGCTAAGTGCTGCCTCTTGGCGAGCCCCCCTGCGCAAAGCGATTGAGTTTGTACAACCATCAGCACACAAGTGGCCGGCGTCTGAGCAAGCCGCACCGGAGCCTCTTCCTTCTTGAGCAAGCCACAACACCGACAACTGGGCGCCATGCACCTTGATGATGGCTCTTCAAACCAACGTATTTGAGAATGGAGAGTGGGTCACTCGGACTCTCGAACCAAGAGAGCTATTCCGCCAAACGAGCTCTCCCCAACAGCCGAAACCAAAGAAGCAGCATTTCGTGCCACCGACATATGGTCTGTTGACCAAAACAGTTATAGAAAGCCCCGTATTTCATTGGGTGCTGCCTGTGCAGCTCAGATCTGCTCGGCATAATGATGTCGCCTTCATAGGGGTGAGTCTCTCCGTCTTGTTGTTAGTGTAACCACAAGACATATCACTGCTGCCAGCCAGAGACTCTTATCATTCACGGGCGCAGATGTGGGCCTTGCCGGGGGTTATGATTTGCCATTGCTTACTTCTGCCACTGAAGTTGTCGTTCAAGCAGGGTACACTAAGCTAACGTGAAAGTAGGACAATTTTATCCAGGTGTGTGAACTCGGGCGCGACGGTCAGCTTCAAGATATTGCTAGGAAGCAGGACCTCGGATCCCGGATACGCAATGCCTGTGTCCTCGGATCCCCCTCAAACTACGCCGATGACAGTAATCCGGAACAGATCAAGACCGAAGAAGGCGACCTTGACATGTTAGGTGGCCAGAGTCAACTACGCCGTGTTCTCCCTCCACAGCTGCTGGTCTTGGTGCTCGAAGGAGCCGAGCTGGTCTTTCTCCACCTAGAGGAAGGCGCACCTGGCGAGTTGGGCTTCGTTCTACATGGCGAGAAGATCCCTGGCACCCCTTTCGTATCTCCCGGCTTTCATCTAGCAGTCGATCCAGGCTCACGATTCCTCGCTCTGGCTTGTGCAGAGGCTCATTTCCAGGTGTGGGGCTTGGAATCGATGGATGTGCTTCGTGCCCAGCATGCAGAAGGCCTGCCTTTCAAGCCAATTGTTGGAGGCTTGTACCCACGGAGTCTCACCGGAGTCATACACAAGATGGAATTTCTTTCGCCGGGAGCAGACAGCCTGGAACGCGTCATTCTCGCACTCATCATCATCCACAAGGGCCATTCGAGACTGCACAGGTACGAGTGGGAGTTTGGCGACGATATAGGCACGATCTTGAAGGAGAAGAACATTGGATGGCCGCTTGATCCGCGATACCAAATGCCACTGCTCGTAATCCCGTCAACAGTCCGAGAAAGTTTTCTCATGGTCACAGAGACTAGTGAAGCATTCTGGGCCACGTTGAAGAATGGGACTCTGGAGGCAGAAGACGTTGACATTGGAGAACACGAGAGTACTGAGCTCCACATTGGTGGTAGCGCGCCACTATGGACCGCATGGAGCAGGCCATGGCGGCTGCCCGAATATCATCTCGACAAGGATACCATCTGGCTGGCCAGGGAGGACGGCATTCTCAACTTTCTTGAGATTACAGCGGGAGACGGGCTGCTTACCAACGTGATCTTGGGCGAAGTCAAGTGCAAGATCGACACAGCATTTGCATGCCTGTACGATCCTTTTGCGGACATCCTCATCACAGGGGGTGATTCGGGACCGGGTGCAATCTGGCGAGTAAGTTTCACTCAATGTTCGTGATGATGTGCTTGCTGAAATTTCTTCCCCCAAGGCTGAACCGAGACAAGCGCCGAGGAATATTGGTACGATACCAAATTGGTCTCCCACTGTAGACATTACATCTACCAATCTTGTAGCCGGTGGCGTTGTGGATGCGAAGAATCCGAGGACGAAAGCTCGTGGCAACGCAGAGAACAATCTATCATTGAAACCAGACCGGGTATTCGTATGTTCTGGCAGGGGCCAAACTGGATCGATCGCAGAATTTAGATATGGTTTCGAGGCAAAGGTTGGCTCTGAACTAGATTGCGGAGATCCGATCAAGCAATGCTGGACAATGAGTTGCCCGGGCAGCGACTCGGACGCTGAGTTCTACTTGCTAGTCTCTTTCCCTAACAGATCCGATATATGGCAAGTCAACATCGACTCGTCCGAGGTTATCTCTCAGGGTCAGGATGAAGTGCCATACGATTTATCCTCAAGCACGCTCGCAGCACACGAACTCGATGACGGAACTATTGTTCAAGTGACTTCTAGCTCAATCACGGTGATCACCTCGACAGACAGGTAGAACAACAAAAGCTTTGCTGTTGGTGTTTCTTACTAACTATTTTACTAGTACGCGACATTTTCCGCACGATTTGGATGGTTCCCCTGGGGCCGTGATTACCAACTCGGCTATACAAGAAGATTTATTGGCGTTGTCGTTCTGTTCCGGCTCGGACTTTCGTGTCAAGACGGTTAGGGTTGATGCGTTGAATTTGCTTCAAGGCGCGACTTATAGTGCGGAAGGAGAGGTGACTTGTGTCGCGCTTTCGAGGCTCGCTGAAGAACCTGTCCTGCTTGTCGGTATCTGGGACTCGGGTCGTCCAATACTTGTGATTTACCCTACCCAGATAGCTCCTCAATCTTCGCAAGCCGCACCGATTCGTATCGACATAACCTTGTGTAAGTTTCGTGATTCACTATGTAAAACTTTACTGATATAGAGGTGAAATAGTGTACCCAGCTTTGCATGATGCCCACGATCATGATATTGGCTTAACTTCATTCGAAGCTCTCACAAGCATTATGTCTTTCAACGACATTCAAGGACATACGTTATTCTGTCTTGGAACAAGGAGCGGAGAGGTTCTCACATTGACGGTGAATTCTAGACATCCCCAAGATATTCGGGGAACCTACAGCAAGTTTGGATTTTCGGCCGCCCACGTGTTCTCGATGAGCGAACGCTCAGAGCCCGCTTCGGCCTTTGTTTGCTGCGACTCCAATCTCTTTCTCATGAATCATCTATCCAAGAAGCAGAACAAAAACTGCTTCGAGAAGACGCATCGCGTTTGGGTAACTGGGGTGGCTTCGGAGGCTGGGGTGGATGCTGTCAGTAAGATGCGGCGGAACTTATCACAGGCGCCAGGAAGATCAACACTGGCCCTGGTATCGGGCTCAGCAGTATACATTTCAGAGCTACAAGATCTTCCGAAACCAGTTCTGCGTCAATTCCCAATCGGCGGTACACCCAACAAGGTCATGTATCATCCTAGGCTGGAGGCGCTTGTCGTTGGACTTATCCGAGACGGCCGACCATCAATAAGATTCATCGACCCCGAGACTGGCCTAGACCTTTCTCTCCCAACAGATAGCGCAGGCAATGAAGTTGAGCACATCACTGGGCTTGGGAAGCCCGGCTCTCGCATTGTGGCATTAACGCATTGGAACTTTGAGAAAGACGGTCGTACGTGGGGTTATATTGTGGTCTCGGTGCGGGGCGCGGACGGCCAAGGCCAGGTCTTGATTGTCACTGCCACCAGGGAGGATACAAGACCATCGGAAGATGTCCCTTACAAGATTCGCTTTCAGACCAAGTTGAAAAGGTCGGGGTATCCTGAGCCTGTCTGGTCGATCGCGACCGAGGCCCAAGGGTTAATTCTCTGCAGCGGAAAGACGGTGCAATACGAGATGCTTGACCTAGAGCAGAAGAAATTGAGGAAAGTCAAGGAACATGGGCTGTCCTCCCCAGCGCTCTGGATGGAGGTTGTTGATGGTCAGCTTCATGTCGCCACCAATCAACACTCGCTCGAAGTGGTAGACTTTCTAAGCTCTCCGGAGAGCGAGTCGATGACTCGACTGTATTCGGACGACCGGGCAAAACTATCGCTACACTGTATTCAGGGCATCGACACCTCATCCAAGGGTCATCACCAACCCATTACACTGTTATCAGATGTATACTGTGGCGTTTGGGGCATGTGGGCTCCTCCTCATGGTGAGTTGCCTTTGAAACCAATATTCCAAGCCGAACTCCAAGCGTCCGTTAGGCGGTTCACTCGAGCGAGAGCTCGGCCACAGTGGACTTTGTTTAACCGCCAGACGAGATACGGCTGCGTGCGAAGCAGTGTGGACGGTGCCGACATCCTGGGCTTGGGGATTGATGGATCATTGCGACAATTTACCGTTGTCAATGTGGATGCCTGGCGACTACTGAGATTTATCCAGAATCTAGCCCTAAAATCTCCTGACATCTGCCCACCTGCTGTTGCTTCTTTCGCTGAAGCTTCAGACGAAACAGATAGCCAAGGAGATGCCATGGATATGGACTGGGATCCTGAACCGCGGCTTTTGCCAATAATAAACAGGCAAATCAATGGCGACATCCTTCAGCGATGCCTGGAGAAGCGCGCCTTGGGAGATTTGGTATCCCAACAAGAGCACGCAGTTCGTCTTCGACAACTTCTCGAAGCTGTTGAAACTGGCAAATACACGCAGGATTTAGATGGGTTCGGCAAGATGTCCGAGTACCTCGATCTTGCTTATGACATACTAGAGTACTATCTTGCACCTATACTGTAAAGAAACCTACCTTACCTAGAAATACTCCTGGACATATTTCTCCTTGTCTTTTTTGTGCGGCTCTCCCTTTTTGGGAAACGGTCATCCTTGCTGCCTTGGGTTGCTACCCTCGGCGAGAGAGGAAGTGAGGCTAGACCCGATGCACAACTGGTTCGGATGGTCAAACATGCAAGGGCGTTCTGTAACGAACAAAGAACGGGGTGCGAATAACCTCGAGCCCGGGGATAGACAAAACGAATAGACGGAAAAACACCCAGGGTATATTGACGGATCACTCAGACCATGAACATGCATATGTCCATGGTGGCATAGGACTTACGGATTTCTTTCATGTTCTCAATGTTATATGCCTGGATGAGTAGATAGTGTGGTTTAGCTACAGGGCCTTCGCTTGACTATAATAAACTTGATGTGAAGCTGGAATCCAGATATGGCAAATGAGAAGTGTTTGGAAACCGTCTGCACATTCGAAGCTGAAGGACATGGATGCAAGACCAATCCTGCAAAATGGGAGATGATGTGGCAGTGCGGACGCTCAGGCACACAGCAGTGCACTGATATCACCAAGGTGGGGTCTTTCGTTTAGAGGATGTCAGTGCTCACACAAGGGCCTTTTCACACAAAATCGTCAGCAATTTAGCGAGCGTCATTGCCCCGCCATCGAGCTGCTGGGCATCTCGCATAGCCCAACGAAGGATTTTGAGATGGATTGGATCATGATCAAAAGGAGAAGGACTTTAATGAAAGCGGGTGTGACTCGGACAGGCTTAGACAGCGTAACTGGACACATGGACAAGTCGCCCTCCATCCTGGGAAAACTTGGCCACTTCCGGACTTAAGGCTGCTTCTTTCCAGTCTGTGATGCGAATGTGACCAACCAAATTCACCCCACATTTTGATTTCCGGTCTCACAGTTCGAGATACTACTAAATCATCAACCCCTCCATCCACCATTTTGCCGTCGACGATTCTGGGATTTACGGCAAACCCTCAACGACTTTTCCTCCCATTCATTTGTCGAAGGAACAAGGGCAGTGATCGACGACTTTTCCGATCGTGCACCACCCAGATTCGAAAATCTGATTTTTCGCAAGCTCCTCATTTATTTTCTCCCCCACGCACTGCATCGACGACCGAGAAAAGATGGCGCCCAAAGGCAAGAAAGGCAAGAAGGGTGGCGGCGACGACTGGGAGGCCGAGCTTGGAGAATCCATCGCACCCCCTAATGGCGACGCCGCACCCGCTGACGGCGACAACGACGATGACGCTGCTCCTGCCGGTGGCCTTATGGCTATGATGAACAGGCGACGTGAGAAGAGGAAAAAGCAGGGTCTATCCGAAGAATTCGAGGCGCCCAAGGAGGAACCTGCGGAGGATGTCACGCCCGTTCAAGCACCCGTAGAAGCCAACATCGACGACGAATTCGCGCTTCCCGAGAAGAAGGGCAAGGGCGGAAAGGGCGGCAAGCAAGCACCCGCTCCCAAGGCGGCTGCCGGCGAGGATGACGAAGTGGGCGAGGACGGACGCATGTTGACCAAGGCCGAGAAGGAGAAGCTCAAGAAGGAGAGAGAGAAGCAACGAAAGAAGGAACAGGTAAGATATCTGCCGATGAAGAATGGTCCATGACTCATACTAAAACGTCTATGTACAGGCCGCCAAGAAGAAGACTACCACTCCCGCACCGAAAGCCGAAGCCGCAAAGCCCATCGTAGAGGAAAAGAAGGAGGCACCAGCTGCTGCTCCAGAGGCCGTCGGTGGCAAGAAGGGCAAAAAACTACCTCCTCACCTAGCCGCCCTCCAGAAGCAACAAGAAGAGCTACGGAAACAGCGAGAGGAAGAAGAGAGAATCGCTGCTGCGGAGAAGGCGCGCCTTGAAGAGGAAGAGAAGAGAGATGCCGAGGAGATCAAGCGAAGAGAGGAGGAGAAGGCTCGCAAGAAGCAAAAGGAGAAGGAGAGAATCGACCAGCTCAAGAAGGAGGGCAAGTTCATGACCAAAGCACAGAAAGAGGAGAAGGCTCGCAACGAGCGCAAGCTCCAACAAATGCTTGCAGCTGGTATCAAGATCGGTCCTCAAGATGGAGAGGGCGAAGAGAAGAAGAAGAAGGTCGACACTCGAAAACGTGGCAAGGGCCCCGCAAAGGTGAGCAACGCAACATCGTATCTGTCAGGAGGAATGCATGGCTAACATGGATTTTAGGTCGACGAAGAGAAGGCACTAGCTGAAGCCGCCGAACGAGCGAGGTTAGAAGCTGAAAGAGTCGCCCGGGAGGCCGAAGAGAAGGCGGCCAAAGAGGCTGCCGATGCCGAAGCTGCCGCCAAAGCTGCTGCTGCCAAGGACGAAAGTGACTTGGAAGATGACTGGGAGGCTGCTGCCGCTTCGGATGATGAAGATGTCAAGGACAGCTGGGACGCCGATTCCGACGCCGAGGCAAAGGCATCTGCAAACGGCAAGGCCACGTCCGAGCTGCCGTCAAGGCCGAAGGCGCAGCAAGGTGATGATTCGGAATCCGAGTCCGAGTCTGAGTCCGAAGAGGAATCCTCGGAAGATGAGGAGCAAACTGCCAGGCAAGCAGCAGAGGCACAACGCAAGAGGGAGGCAGCTGAGCGACGAGAGAAGGCCCACCAAGCCGCTTTGGCTGCACGGTCGAAGGATGACCTCCGCTCCCCTATTTGCTGTATTCTTGGTCACGTCGATACCGGAAAGACCAAGCTTCTGGACAAGATTCGTCAGACCAACGTGCAGGAAGGCGAAGCAGGTGGTATCACACAGCAGATTGGTGCCACCTACTTCCCTGTCGATGCTATCAAGCAGAAGACCCAGGTCGTCAACCGGGATGGTGCTTTTGAGTTCAAGGTTCCTGGCTTGTTGATCATCGATACCCCTGGTCACGAGTCTTTCTCCAACCTGCGATCCCGTGGTTCATCCCTTTGCAACATTGCCATTTTGGTCGTCGATATCATGCACGGTCTGGAGCCCCAAACGTTGGAGTCAATGAAGCTGCTCCGTGACAGGAAGACTCCTTTCGTCGTAGCTCTCAACAAGATCGATCGTCTCTACGGCTGGAAGAAGGTTGACAACAACGGCTTCCAAGAGAGTTTGGCGCTGCAGAACAAGGGTGTGCAGAATGAGTTCAAGAACCGATTGGACCAGACCAAGGTTGCCTTTGCCGAACAAGGTTTCAACTCGGAGCTGTTCTATGAGAACAAGTCCATGGCCAAGAACGTGTCTTTGATCCCTACATCAGCTCACACTGGTGAGGGTATCCCTGACATGTTGAAGCTTATCGTTCAGCTGACCCAAGAGAGGATGGTCGGCTCTCTTATGTACCTGTCTGAGGTTCAGGCCACTGTTCTTGAAGTCAAGGCCATCGAAGGTTTTGGTATGACCATCGATGTTATCTTGTCCAATGGTGTTCTACGGGAAGGTGATCGAATTGTCGTCTGTGGTACCGAAGGTGCTATAGTAACGAATATTCGCGCATTACTCACACCAGCGCCGCTGAAGGAACTGCGCGTCAAGTCTCAATATGTACACAACAAGGAGATCAAGGCTGCCATGGGTGTCAAGATCAGTGCGCCTAATCTCGAGGGCGCTATCGCCGGTTCTCGACTCTTGGTCGTTGGTCCCGATGATGATGAGGATGATCTCATCGACGAACTTGAGGGTGATCTTAATGTCCTCTTCAGCCGTGTGGAGAAGACTGGCCGAGGTGTATCCGTGCAAGCATCGACCCTAGGTTCGCTGGAAGCCTTGCTCGATTTCTTGAAGGAGTGCAAGATTCCTGTCGCCAACGTCGGAATCGGTCCGGTGTTCAAGCGAGACGTTATGCAGTGTGGTACCATGCTTGAGAAAGCACCTGACTATGCAGTCATGCTTTGTTTCGACGTGAAGATTGATAAGGAAGCTCAACAATACGCAGACGACCAGGGCATTAAGATCTTCACTGCCGACATTATCTACCATCTGTTCGACAACTTCACCAAGCACATGGATGCGCAGCTCGAGAAGAAGAAGGAAGAGTCCAAGATGCTTGCTGTTTTCCCATGCGTCCTCAACACTGTTGCAGTGTTCAACAAGACGAACCCCATTGTCGTTGGTGTCGATGTCGTAGATGGCAACCTCCGGATCAACACTCCTATTGCTGCTGTCAGACAAGGCCCCAACGGCAAGGAGATCGTCCCCATTGGTAGAGTGTAAGTTCTCTGATACCACAAAGTTCCTTTGCCTTTCATTCGTACTAACCACTCTCTTAGGACATCAATCGAGCGTGATCACAAGGCCATTCCGATCTGCAAGAAGGGTCAACCCTCGGTGGCTGTCAAGATCGAAATGGGCAATTCTCAACCGACATATGGCCGACACCTCGAGGAGACTGACCCTCTATACAGTATGATCTCACGTAAGAGCATTGACACACTGAAGCAGTTCTACCGTACAGACGTGTCCAATGACGAGTGGCATCTTATTGTCAAGCTGAAGCCTCTATTTGATATCTAAATTGGTACCAAATTTTGCCGTGATGGGTACGGTTGAATTCAGGAGGTTTGACTGAATTATCAGCTAAGCTCGAAGACAACCGTATGGAATGGCAGTGAGTGTTGAGGCGAATAAATGCATCGTTGTGTGTATGATGGAGAGGAGAGGTTGATGGTAGAACTGGTTGCATTTACGTCTTTTTGCTATCGCTCTATAATACAAGGAAAGGAAAAGGAATCGTCATTGTTTTAGGCGCCTAGGTCGACCTTTTTGATATTCAACTCTGATTTGCTGTCGTTACTGACATTTCTTTTACCAATCATGGTGACGATAATATACTCGGTGATTGTTCAGAAATATGCACGAGCTGCCTCGAGTGATAATACGTTGATCTCATCAGCTGATCTGTCCTCTGTGATATGTAATTCTGGATCAACTTGATAGGTTGAACCTATCAAGTTCATACGCTTGGCGACCCTATGTCGATTGCCTTTGGATATACGCCTTCCACTGTCCAACCACACCCGGTATGCCCTTCAACACAGATCAGACCCCCATCACGATCCGCATCCGTAAACAGATTTTGACCCCGACGCCCACGTTTGGTTGAGGGCGGGGGAACAAGCCAGGCCCAGGTATGGCAGGTGTTTTTGGAGCAGGAGTCGGAGAACGCACCTCCAATGACAAGACCAAGAGCCGTGACTGCCCATCTTTGGATAACAAAAGCAGAAGGTGTGAAGTCACAGGCTTCCCCCTAAATATTATTGGAAACTTTGAGCGCAGCATGTGAGAAGTACGGTTTATTCCAGCCTACGGAAGTGCTTTGGTAGGATGTACTCTGCTGCTCTGATGAGATACTATAGATATGGATTATTGTGGCTGTTATGGGTCTTCGATTACTCCACTGTATCCTTACCAATCGCGGAGTCATAAGGTGTATTGACTAATAAAGGAGTGAAATTGACTAGGTAAATCGCAATACGCCTTCGACGTTTTTGTTAAATGTTACTATTGCGAGAGACTTTTGGAGTATCCTATCCAGATATCATACCCGCTTATCCTTGAGGCATGTACAAACCACTATTTATGATATTGAGGCCCATTGGGTACCACAAACATCCATATTGACATCCGATTGCTTGCTTTACAAGTGTATTGGATTGACGGCTATCGCGCTGTCAAGATTGGGAGTAGCATTTTCTGTCACGTTATGAAGACATGGTTACATCTTGACTGGAGGAGGATAGACAGATGAAGCGTGCAATTGCCGCTGGGAACGAATACATTATGCTGGAAGCTTTATAGGCATATTCTCAATTTACGAACACCAATGTCTGAGGTCAATGACAGCCAAGGTAAGAGGATGCTATATAACATATGTGGTATAATGTGGCGATGTTCGGCTTATAGTGACAACTTGAGTACTCGAACCGCCGGTGGAAAAGATAAAATAGAGAAAAAGCTTTCTCCCAAACTTGGAGTGAGCACAAAAAAACAAATGGAGTAGCTGGGAATCGAACCCAGGACCTTTTCCATGCTTTTTATCGCATGCTAAGAAAACGTTATACCATTAAACCACAACCCCTTATTCAAAACTCTGTTTAGAAGCACATATTACATAACCACAGTCAGGGAAGAAAGAACTGTGCGTGGATGAGGTATATTTTAGTGTGGCAGGGACTGACGTGAAAATTTGGATACAGTGTGCTACTGTGTGAGACTATATCTCGCACGGCGTTTTGGTGGTTCCCACAAAAGCTTGGCGATGGATGACCTTGGGTCCGAAATAGTCTGAGGAGGAGGTAAGACGAACGGTCTTTAGTCGGATGGAGTGTTGCAATTAGCTGAGGAAACTTGTAGATGCTATTTCTCCCAGCGATTCGTTCCTAATGCCACCTGACAACCCTATAGGATCTCACCTAAAGCCATAACAACCTTTACATATACACGCTAAAGACAAGAGTGTATAAGCCAGCACAGCTAGGAGTTGCAAGCCTGCAGCAAGACACAGGTGGGAGATAGTTCTGCAGAAACTATTAGATGTACTAAAACCTGTACCTGGGTATACCTGCGCAAGCCGGGCCATTCTTGAGGCAAAGCGGAAACCAGAACAGTGCGAGGCGGAGCGAAAGGTGCTGCTGCGAGGCAAGATGGCAGCCACGCTGGTGCAATACACAGCCGAAGCTGGTGTTGCGAGTCAAAGCGCAAGTCTCAGCAGTGAGAAGCACAGCAAAGCGAAAGCCACGTTGGGGGGAGCAGGTGCATATAGACGACCAAAGCCGCTCTCGAAACCACATCCCCAGACACAACTAGCCATTCTTGTCTTTTCCGAAAAATGATACTTCATTGCTCCAAGTAGTTGATGTCTTTTTACCTTACAGTGTCATCCACCTGTGTCATTTCTGTTTCTGTGTAACTAGACGTCAACAAGGCATACTTGATGCATATAACCCATGCGTTACACTCGAGAGTCTGGAAAGTAAACACTGGTTCTTGCCCCTTCGTACCTTCCTCTGATAGTTAGCTGCACACATGGAATTCAAGACTCTCACCCCCTGATTCTATAATGAGGTTTTTGAAATATGGGCCGATCGCGGAGTGAAGGGTTGTAAATGTGTAGTACATGGGATGGAATTCCCCTAGTGAGTCGTGTGTTGTAGAATTTCCTTTCTCTCCTCCGAGTCTTTATTTTATTTGTGGGGCTTGTCATACAAGGCGCGCAGATTCTACCAATCTGAGTCCGGGAAATAAGATGCCGAACATAATAGCTCTATTTCGTAAACCCTTGCGTCATTCCTCGGGTGCGATTAGGCTTGATTAACTTTAAACTAGTATACCACACTACAGATCAGCCTATTTCAACAGCAACCAGTATTGCTTGATCAATACGGCGAGAAGGAAACAACACGTCTTTAAAATTCTAATAAGAATATACAATTCTTCGTAGGGGATAATCACTTATCCGCAAGAACTAGTTTAGAAGGAAAATATGTATAGAAGTAAGAAGGTTCTATAGTACACTATATAATTTTAATTGTGTACTTACCATGCTCATCATGTTTGTCTTCGAAATATTTCTTCTCGAGGACGGGCCACTGATTTCTGCCTGCTTTGGCGAATTTGTCACATATGTCACCAGATACTGTGAAATATCCCACCCGTCTAAACACCCCATCGGCCGTATCCACATGGTTCAGCACAAGTCCTTCCACTGTCGTTCCATCACCCTCCTGTACCTTCTGAAGACACAGAGCAAAGAACTCACCTTCCCAGCTCAACCTGCTGCTATCTGCGCGAAAAGCCCAACGCTGCGGCTCACCATCGATTTGTAAGATAGGATTATGCTTCCATGTACCTGCATTTACAAGGGCACGACCGTCTTGAGTATCAACATCGGGCATGGCTAGAGTGACGGGAAAGGGACAGCCTCGAATCCGTAACCAAGCTTGAAGGACTTCGCCCGTCCAGATATTATCGAATTCGTGTTTGACATGAAAGTCGACGATTTTCGACATTTCTTGCCTTGACTCGTTTTCGAGTGAACGCGCATCTAAGCCGGGGATTCGTGCCGGGCTATCTATGGATAAGAATGACCACGAAGGGCACCGTGGTTCAGCTGGAGCAGGGCTGAGATCATCGGAGCTCGACCAGAGAAGACACCTGACGAGATGGGATTCCCATAGCCCGAGAATATAGTTGGACTTGATTAGGGGTGCCATACGGCGAGCCACACCTGCGATAGCTGGTTGCCGGTCCGATGCGTATGTCAGGTCACATCTCAGATACTGGGTAATGACGACGTCCCACGCACTTGGGGCGTATTTAGCTACTTCTTCTTCTCCAAACTCCTCTTTCTTCGACTCCAGTGCCAAAGGTGATGTCGCCTTGAAGTCGTGTTCCGCATAAAGATCAGACAACAGCTTTTCCGGATAGTCTTCCGATGCCTGTATTTCAACGCACTCGAAGTAGACTCGCGTGAGCCCAAAATGAATTATCCTCGAGCTCAGAGTTCGCTCTTGGTACACCCAACCTCGTGTATGCAGTGCAGACTCTCGGACCTCCCGCTGCCAAGCAGCGGCGTCAGGCACGAGATAGGTACCGCCAGGAACCAGCTGCTTCGTAGACCCAAACTTTCGACCTTTGACTTTCAGAACTAAGGGCTCCACTCCAGCCAGATTGCGTTTGAAGAATAGTCCATCTCCGCCCTCGCTCGCCCCAATTGCAGAGAGGTTGCATGTGGACCTTGCGTACACGTCTGCCATGGTCGCTGCTTCTCGAGACCAATCTTCTTTCGAGTCTTGGATGATGCACAGGGAGTCTATCCAGATATAGCGGACATCCATCATTCGAGTGAAAGCGATAGCGTCACGGAACGTTTGAGACAGCTCGTTGTCCGGAATCTCTACCATTAACGACTCAATGTTACCCTCCTTCAGCAATATGATCTTCTTCGTACCCCACCGGTGACTTAGAGAGAGGTAGGAAGAATCTTGGGGTATTTCGGTGGAGGGAGTCAGCTTCAGAACTGGCTCCGCAATCGTGCCAACATCAATGAGTCGCGTGGGAAGCCACAGCGATAGACCCTCGACGCTCGAAGAATGTGCGTGCTTTCCCATACAGTTTTTAGTCCATTCTTTGGCTAGCTTTACCGTCGCTGGTGAGACTGTGGAGGGCGAGAACTCCACGCCTACGCGTTTATGCTGCAAGACTGGTCGTCCAGCCAGTTGTTGACGGAGACCCGACAGCTTGAAGAGCCTCAACGAAGTACTCCTTGGCATCGAAGATCCGTAATGTGCCTCAAGAACGTGCTCAGGAATTGGCAAGGGAAAGCGCAGTTCCTTCGAGTCCTCCTTGTCATCCAGCTGGCAGAAGAGCCGCCCATCGAACACGGATGTGTGCTCGCCATCTTCACTCTCACAATCGTGCACTGTATAATCGGTGCAAATGTCGTCTTGCTCCTGTTGGCGAAGTGTTGTCCAGAGAAGGGCACAGAGCCTACAAGTCTCTGTCCTGGCGCAATCTCGGAGATCGGTGCCGGAAAGATGGTGCAATATACCCTCTTGACATTCACGGTCCTGGGCGCTTGTCGAATGGAATAGCGCTATGCATTGTGCACACAGTGCATCAGATTCGGCGTTGAATACCGTATCTCGTGTCGATTGGTCGCGAGTACCTTTGACTGCAGCAAGAGTTCTCTTCAGCTGGGGCAGCATACCGAGAGAGATGGATTCGAGTGATTTATGACGCGTCAGGTCTCCATCAAATCGCAGACTTATTCTCCAAGAGTCAAATGTCTACTTCAGGGACTACCGGCCGGTATCTGATGAACAAGAGCAAGACAGCCTCATTCTAACCCCGCATTCACGCTCCTGACTGCCATGCACATAACGCTAAGACTGATCGCTATAAGCGCTAAACTCTGCCATTGACACAAAATCACACCGAACAGTGCAACTCTAAACTTGCGTTCTTTATAAATATATATTTAAGTCTGGACTAAAACAGCTACTGTCATTGATCTCATACTAGCCTAGCCCTACAAGCATTGAGAGTAATCGGAATTGGCTGCTTGACAAGTTCCCGATGCGCAGCACGTTGCACCTGTCCACCCTGTACCACCGCATTGACCATAAATAGCAGAGCAGCCGCTGGACCCGGTGTTGATTGGGGTTGAAGCTGAATTAGTCGTGAGTTAGTTCCGGTGGAAGTACCACTCAGCTTGCTCTTGACAAAAGTCAATGCAGCTTGCCCATATTCGCTACCATAACCTTGATGAGTCGCTGCATTGTCTCCATTGCAACAGTATTGATCAGAAGAATCACAATAAGATTGGATCTTGCTTGCCGATGGACACGAGAATCCAGCCGTCCGGGCATCGAACTGGTGAAGTTGAATGATTAGGAAAGAATCACAAATGGACAAGGTTGGGTTACTGGGACGAGAAAACTTACACCTCCAGCTGTACAAGTGCCAACTTCATACGAAAGACCGTAGCTCTAACGCGGATCTCCCATGAAAATGGCAGAAAAAGCTTTGACAGCGTTCACAGCGTTCGATGAGAGCGGAATGGCGGTATTAGAGTAACCCTCACCGCTGCCGTCTCCTCCACATAGAGCATCATCTATGATTTGGCCGCCCTACATGGACCTCTGCCTTACTAGCTACCTATGTGCTTTCGGCTTCTCCTCGATATCCAGTGAACCACCTGATCCATTCCTCATACGTTCAGCTCTCTTAATAGATACTACCGCCTTCCATAATAACAAAATTGAATTCACTCATCGTCAACGACCCTAGACATGTTAACAAATGTTAATCTGCGCAAAGATGGAAAATGTAGGATTATGGGTAAACATACCTGAATATGGCTTATAAGCTCCCTGAGAGATGGCTGCGAGACCTTATCCCAAGAGAATGTCTCGATACTCAAGCGCCCTCCTCGACCGTGTTTGGCAACTGTCAAATCTTCTCTCTCCACCACTTTTCCTTAAAGAGTGGAAAAAGATTAACAAACGAAGTTATCGGCGAAGAGCGGGGAGCGGCTTGCTGCAAAAGCTCAGCTGAAACAGTTGATAAAATACGAATATCAAACGAGAGGCTTTCGTCGAAGAAATATGCAGGGGACTTCTCTACTGATACTGATTAATTATGACTGGGTGGAAGAATGAAATTAGTGGTCCCACCACCTATACCAGTGGGTAAAATAAGAAGGCCGATCGCCTCGAAGCCCCAATCACCATCTTAGGAAAAAGAAATTTGCGACGAGCGGAAAAGACACCCGTAGAGTCGACAAAGAATTTCGGGTCGATAATTCTGAGACCCACCTTGGCTTTTGCTCGATAAGGCGTTGTTAACCTATAGGCGTGTTTAGTACACGCTTTAATTTATTTAAAAGCTTTTTCCGCAGAAGTAATAAATTCCTTTACCTCATCGTTAGGCGTTGAGCGGGACAATGCATCGTAAAGAAGCGGTAGCTTCCGTACAGTGCCAGGGCAGTGACTAATTTCAAAATCTATCTACGGTCGGAAGTAGTTCCACCAACCTAATCCACCGGCAATCTCATTCAAGCCGCTCGTATATTTACCTTCTTTTGGTGGTTGTATTAGTTGACCCCGCTGGCGGGGAAATGATTATAGCACAGTCACAGCTTAAGGCTTATTTGTTTTAGAATGGGAGGTCAACGACAACCGGCCAGACAAGGTCTACCTACGAACATGGCGGCAAGGACCATGGCAAGTAACTAGTTTAACGAGAGATCTTGCGTTTGTCTATCCGAATATTTATGATAAATTGAGAGAGTGAGGCCGGCGTGGTAATGCTGAACCACTGTGCTTGACACGATTAGCTCTGTGGCGAAATGCAGTGCCACCACAGCGTGTCACCGACTGGCGCAGCGGGTGGCAGCTGGTAGATTCGAGTATTCGGTTATGAGCTCCGGAACTTACTGGTACGCCTAGTATAGGGTCTGAAAGTGATGTATTAGAAAGATGGTCTCCAGCTCCTCCGCGGAGCGGAAGGGCTGCTAATCTGTCTAATTGCTGCAGCTGGTGCCGGAGGTGCCAGCTGGCACTTACACCCTGCTGGGTATGGGGCCGCAGGCCCACTGTAGCGCATCACTTACCTTCAGCTCCCTAGCTATTGTAATTTACACAACTAATGGGGGACCTTACAGCCCAGCCTGATTGATCCTGATAGACCGTAACACAGCGCAGTGGTGAAAGTCACTTGAGCTCATTGGTTTGTATAAAATACGAGGTAAGGCAAAGAAGTAGAAGTCAAGTCGGGCCATAATAAGCATATTAAACTCTAATTATTTTTTATATATACGTTTTAATTGTTTAAAATAATCTTTTTAAACTTTAATGATCTATAAAAAGGTTTATATTACTACTAGAAACCGCTAATTAAATTATACGCCTTATTTGAAGGCTATTAAAAGCACGGCCTCATGCTGGGGGCTGGTAGACTTGTGAGACAGGATAAATTAAGCAAGGTGGAATTCGTTGTGTGGCTGAGTTAAAAGTGTTTGGCATGCGCGTGCATGAATACGGGACTGTCAGCCTGACTCCAATTTCAACTCTCCTCGACCCCTCGCCCCGCCTCCGCTACCTTGACTTGACATCTCAGTTTTACCGATCTGTTCATTTTTATTCTGGACATCGTTGTCCCGAACACGAGATCATCTACAGTCGACAACATCATGGCGGAGATACTGGGCGTAGTCAGCGGTGCTGCCGGACTGACTTCTCTGGCTATCAGCATCGGGAGCGGGGCCATAAGGCTGCACGACCTATACAAAGAGTCCAAGACGGTCTCGCACCAAATAGGATTCCTCATAAAAGACCTCGAGTTCTTGGTGGTGCTTATCAAAGCCCTTGACCAATTGGACAAAGAGAAGAGCGACGATTTTTCAGTCATCATGGGTCACTGCCGGAACGACATTGAGAACATAGCTTCGACGCTGACCGCCATGACTGAGAAATTCCATTCGATCTCTCCGGCGTCCACCAAAACAGTCACGAAGATGTTAAGACTGAGTGCTAACAGAAAGGAGTTGGATCAGCTGAAAGACTTCATAAAAAATGCTAAGCTGAACATTATGTTGTGAGGCTGCTAAGTTTATCGGTGATATAACCAAGCTTACGGTCTCCAGAGCTTTATCCTACGGACATGTTCATGTGACATCCTCAGTTCCGGCATCTCTTCCGCAAACCCTTATGGCTCAGCCGCTTGTCGTAGACAAAGACGAGACCCAGGTATACTCAAGTCAACTTCAAATGATGAATCAGCACTCCCATTCTATGTCGAAGCCTTCAGTTACGCTGCTACAGAGAAGATATCATCGCCACGCAAATTGTAATCGCAGAACCTGCTCCTGCACGTGCCACCGGAGGGGGCACATTACAAGTCGCTTCTGGGACTTCGAGTACACGCCATTGTCAATGATCCTGAGTCCGTGCTCCAATTCACAGTGCAATGCCAGACGATACAAGTCGGAAATTCGAGTTGCACTCACCCAGCTTGGCTGGCCATGGGCCGTCACGGTCGGTCTCGAAATGAATTGCAGCTTCGGAACCTATTCTCTCAAACCATCTTTGCAGGTCAAAGAACATGTCGTGAGATACACATCACGCGGCTTCCGGCTGATTATGGAATTGAAAGAAGGGCTTTCCGACTGGAGAAGTGTTGTAACGGAATTTCGCGAAATGTACCAGCAAGATGAGCGGATGATATTACATGTCAATCCTGCTGGACATGGGTATATCGAGGTAGGATTTGGCTTTTGTCCCTGATAAGCTGCTTCACTAATACAAGTTACAGGACCTCTTGCGATATCCAGTGTGGGGGACGCGGATAGATTCCGTGCTAAAGGTACTTAAGCTATTCATGGCTGAGTTTGAAATGCAAACTGGATTAGAAAGGACGAGGTATGTTGATGGATAGCTCTCCCAGTTTATATTGTTGCCATTTGAGCTTCTTGTTCCCGTGCGTTGTGTTGGGTTCGATTCAATTGAACTTTGTATTGTGATACCGGCTAATGAGTACAGCTTTCTGTACCGAATAGCACGTTGGATTGGAGAAGGACCTCACCTCGCAGTATTGGAAGAGCTTCTGGCTCTGGGATTCGATCCTGGCAATCTAGAAGTTCCGCTGGTTGAGAGCTGGCCACAGCCATGCGATCCAAATTGGATATCAGAAAAAGCCACCCCAGATCCGTTCTTCATCCAGTATCTCGCGATGATGGTATCAGTTGACTCGGGTCAGTTTTCCATTTCCCTGTCTTCAAAGATAAGTACTGAGTGTTTACTAGAGTTCGGGGAGACGTCTCCACTTCAACGAGAGATTCTCTGTGGCTCAGTAGAATCAGTGCTAGAACTGCTTGACCCTGGGTGCCTCGACCTTAAAACGAACTTTCTTGGTCAGACAGCTTTACATCTAGCAGTTCGAGAAGGAGAACTTGTTACAAGTCTGATATCTGCCGGATTCCCTGTAAATGTTAGCGACAGGAATGGTACGACACCTCTCATGTATGCTGCAGCAATGGGCAATTTGGAGGTAGCGAAGTTCTTGGTCTCAAACGGTGCGGACATCACAACAGTTGACAAATTGCGCGGACGCGACTTTTTGGATTACGCTATGGCGCGTGGAAATTCTAGGCTTGCCACCGAAGTGACGTTGCATATACAGGATCTCTACCCGGAACATGCAGCACCTTTAGGGGTCGATTACGCCAAAAGAATCTTGCTCTATTTGGTCTCCGGCACAGGATACGACAGCGGGGGTTATGGTTTCGATACCGTACTGAAACTGGTCGGTGATCTCAATTTCACATTCTCCGATCATACCGACAACACCCACAGCAACAACCTCATGCATTACTCTTGGGGCTTGACACATGCGGACATTCTCACTGCGCATGGCTTCACGGCATTCGACCATAGGAACAGTGAAGGTATTACACCGCTCATGGTATGTATAAAGCGTCACTTGATAAACGAGATGCGCATCTTGATTGGAAAAGGCGCGAATGTGAACGAACAAGATCTTGACGGTCGGACTCCATTGCAATACGCCTTGGTGGCCCGGGCTGCGGTTTCGAGGACAAGTCAAAACAAAGACGATATTGACTGTGTCCGTGAACTTCTACAAGCTGGGGCTGAAGCAGAGCTCAATGACTTTTGCGGTTGTCCATGCTCGCCATCGGGCTGCTCAGCCACAAATGCTATGGGCGCTTACTTTTCTCACCAGAGCACGTTTTCCGCTACCGATCTTCTGGAGACCGTTGAGTGGCTCTGCGTTCTGGAGGAAGCTGGCTCTATGGACTCTCTGAAATCAAGCCTTCTTTCCTTGATACGCCGCGCTAGATTCGATGAAATGGAGCTAAAACATATCTGCTGCAGTCGTGGAAAACCAGACCATGACCCCATCTCAAGATCATTCGGCAATACATTTTCAAAGGAGGACAAGGCCAAAATTGTCTGGGAACAGAATGAACTTGTTCGGCAGTTGGAAGATCAGCTTTCTTGCCTACAATCAAAATCGTGTAAGGAACTGAGAGAAGTTTGGCTACTTCAAATTCGTGAAATGCATCACGCTTACCTCCGACGAAACAACTTTCCCAACTGGCAAGAAATACTTCATTTGACTACGAAGAGGAAAGCTGTACCGCAGGCCAAGGTAAGTACCTATCACCAGCTGCAGCATTAACTGACCAAAGTAGAAAAACCCCATGTTGTATTCCATCAATTTCAGGGAAGATCAGTTCGATTTTCCACCGTTGGTTCTTGCCAGGGACCATGATTTCAGTCAGAATCCTATCCATCAAATTGTGTCCTTTGTCTGGACGTTGGAGGAGGGTTTCAGTCTCAGAAGCATCACAACTAGAGATAGCTCTAGCATCGATGAGTGGTATAATCGACGCCTGTTATGGGTGCTTGAACTTGCTGGATGGATGGGAATATCTCATGATCTTATCGAGGAGAAGCTGCGGGAATATGGGCTCCGCAACCTTGAAATCAAGGACAAGACTATGATATCTGTCTACATTGGTCACTTTTTACAGAGTTATAACCATTCTATATAAATTCATGTTATTTCTTAGTGCTTGTTTAATCTCAATATTTACTCGGTCTCATCACATACAATACAGGCGGCCAGGGTCAATAGCTAGGCAATTATGGAGCTTTGCAACCGAAAAGGCCTCTTTCCGCCAGTGTCATCAGGGCGTTGGAGTCGCTAGCGACGGCTCACAGCAAAGAGGTGGTCAGTAGCTCCTCTCCTATAGCGACCGAAGATAGTGTCTTATATTATAGATACTTAGATTCGACTTAATCGTCATAAGTCACACTATATACTTCCCAGTATTGCGCCTGGTCAAAGCTTAGTACCTTGTTATTCTCACCGAGTCCCATGTAGGTCCGATTTGCTGTTTGGATAGTATGTCCTCCACTAGCCACATAACCTAGGCTGAACACATCTGCCTGGTCGCTTGTACTAGTCAGCTTCCCCGATGCATTAAGCCACGAGCCATTAACAGCGCTACGGATCCGGAACTTATCACTGCCGATTTCGACTGCATGTATCACCCACCGCTGGGTCTTATCACTATGCCCCATGCTCGTAGCAGTACCTATGGCCTGCAGAGCAGAGGTAGCAGCGGTCAATGCGTTTCCAGAAGACTCGAACGTCAGCCAACGCCCCTCTGTGAGATATCCGCGAACAGGCTTGAACCCTTGTTCACTGAGCGAGGACACACTGGTAGTGGACCCATTGGCTCCGGCGTAGGGCACTGGTGGGCGCTGAGTAGGATATGTTGCCTCGCAGTACGCTGCACCGTCATAGGCCCCCGAGTCGTCGACGTGGGGTGCGATGGCATATGGCAGCTCTGGGGCGCTGTAGTCTGGGTTCTCAAAGTCAAAGGCGGAGACCAGGTTGCTCATGTGCTCTCTTCGCCAAGGGACCATTTGGTCGGTCGTGACGTTGATACCTTTGGCACGCTGCCATTCCTCAATGAACATGATCTGGGAACTGTGGTCGGCGTGCTCGGTGAAGACAGCACCGCCACGAGTCCAGGGGCTTATGATGTAGAATGGCAGTCGGAACCCAGGACCCGAGAAAGTGTACCCAAACTCGGAATAGGGGTCTTGGATCCATTCGCCCGCTGTTCCGTTCGGGGAATGGTATGGAGGTACATGGTCGCCGTAGCCTCCGGTTTCGTCGTACGATATGATCAACGCTGTGCGATTGTAAGCCGGCGAAGAGGTCACGGCATCGACAATCTTCTTTTGCAGCCAGGCGCCGTCCCTGGGAGAGTAGGGCTGATGCTCGGAAAGCTCCGAGGGGCCGATGATGTAACTGATGGACGGCAATGTCCCACTCGCTGCCTGGGCGTAGAATGTGTCAAGCGTCAATCCGGCAAAGCCACGCTCATACAGCTCCGAAGTGCTGGACGATTCCTGGAATTGCCCGAACCAGGCCAAAGGATTGTCATCGAAGTTGTCCTCGTCTTGGTAGACATACCAGGTTAGACCATTGTCCTGGTAGATCTCCGCCGTAGTCTTCCACAGCAAAGGATAGCAGTTGATACCGAGGTCATCGCAACCTGGTGTCTCATTGTTGTCGATATATGGATAACCGCCATCCGTGCTTGATTGTGGCGAGCCTGGGACATTGTTGCTGCCGGACACCCAGGTGACCCTGTTGGGGTTGGTGGAAGCAATGACGGATTCCTGGTACATGTCCCCAACCGTCCAGCCGTCTGCGATGGCGAACTGGACGGGGATATCGGATCGTCTGAAATGACCCCAAGACCAAGGAGTGTTGTTCGTGGCCCATGCATCGTTGAGGCCAAAATTGTATGCAGCATGGTTGGCATCCCATCCGTTGTCACCTGCCTCCATGCACTGGGTTGCATTCAACCAGTCATCGCCCAGATAGTTGAGGTACCACGGATTCAAGTAGCTTGCAGTCGTATTGAGATCTTCGTTGGTTGCCTGCTGCCAGACCGTCCGGTTGCCATTGACCTGAACGTTGGGGTCTGAGAAACCTCGTACACCGGCAAGTGTTCCAAAATAGTGATCAAACGCCCGGTTTTCTGTAAAATGTATAAGAAGGTGAGTGTGCACTGTATTTGACAAGACTCACCTTGCATGAAGAGAACTACATGGTCAATATCGGCCAGTGAGCCGGCGACTGCTGGGCCGATTAGCGGATACATGGCCGCAATGGCAAGTAAATAAGGGTTCAGAGCCATGACGAGCGCAAGTCCTCCGTGTGGGTTGATTTTGGAGCAATCAACCATGCTAGCTAGACCACTAGAGCCGTTCCTGGTGTTTTATATAATAATTCGCCTGTCGGCATGGAGCAGGCCACGCCCCAACTTCGGGAGCGAGTGTATCGAATCAGCACGCGGGCGTGGAGCACGACCGTCGATGGCACGATGCTCGATTGACTGGACAACCCGACTTCAAGAGCCCTGTCAATTCGTGGATTATGGTCCGTTTTTATTGTCTCTTGATTACGTTTTCTAAAGGGAGGAGACTTTGAAGGACGGCGCTGGTATGGTAGGAAGACCATGTCCACCACCCTTCGTGGTGGGTGGCGGTTTCCAGGTCCCAGCACACAGGCGAGTTTTAGTGCGGACAGGACGGATCCCCACCAACCACGCAGCCAATAGGATCTTTCGGTGTGAACCCGTGTTATATTGCACCAATGTTCGGCTTCGGCAGATGCAAGCATCGAGCCGTAACCAGCTACCAGATCTTCCAGCACCCGGGATTTCGGTCAGATCCGCGTGCACACAGCTGAGCCTGGGTGACGATCCCCGATTGGACATCAAGCAAATATATGCGGCGTGAGGTGAGGTGTCTTTGGCAACTATACGCCGTCAGCTGGCGCTGGCTTTATCCATTCCGCCCCATGAGATTGGTGTCAATTCACAACGTGACCACCTTTGCGCATCGCCATGAGATATTCCGAGGATGAGGGACCAAGACGACGGACCAGTGTTTCGAATCCTGAGAACAGTGTCGTTTCGACCTCTCAGCGCGAACAGCTACGTATCACCGACACGACTATGGTGGCGACTTTGCCGGGACGAACTCATGGGAGGAAGATGGTCTCCGCAACTGCAGTCACAATATTGCTCCTCACCATAATACTGCTATGGAATAGTGCCACGCACACGCGGCAACTGCCCGCCATCGGCTCGTCCGTTCAGCACGCCGAGAAAAGGATGGTTGGGATCACACTTCATCCCGAACATCATGCTTACCGTGATCCCCAGAACATTACTCTGAGCTGGACCATTTCTGCTGGTGTACGGTCCCCAGATGGTGTCAAGAAGCGGGTCTATCTAGTAAACGGCATGTTTCCTGGACCTACTATCGAGGCTCGTAGCGGTGATGAGCTGACCATCCATGTTCAAAACGATCTGGAGACAGAAGGTGTCGCTATCCACTGGCATGGACTCCAAGTCCCCAACGAAATGGATGGCGCAGTGGGCTATACGCAGTGCCCTATCTCGCCTGGGGCTAACTTTACTTATCGATTCAATATTCGTCGGCAACATGGCACGTTTTGGTGGCATGCGCATTTCCAGTCCCAGAGAGGCGACGGGTTATACGGCGGTTTTATCATTCACGAGCCTCAGCTCGGAGATGCTTCTGATAGTCCAATGCCGGAAACTTACGACAATGATGTTCTACTTCTGGTAGGAGATTGGTTCCACCGCTCATCCGACGCCGTGCTTGACTGGTATACCAACCCTGGTGCTTTCGGCAACGAGCCCGTGCCTGACTCTCTGCTGATCAACGGTTTTGGACGCTTTGACTGCGGCATGGCTGTAGCAGCACGTCCAGTCGACTGTGGTCATATCTCGGAATCGACTTTTGGTACCGTCCTTTTGAGTGCTGAGACGGCGAGAATAAGGCTGGTCAATGTTGGTACTATAGCAGGATTTTCGCTTGCTGTGGATGATGCCAGCCTGCAAGCAATCTCAGTCGACGGAGGTTCATCCATTCTCGCGCAACCAGCGCTCTCAATTGGAGTTGTATATCCAGGGGAAAGGGTTGATGCAATCCTTCGTTGGTTGACACCTAAGAGTTCTGATTCCAGGTTGCACATAAATCTAGACCCTGAGTAAGCAACCCGCCCGGCCAAACGAGCCATTGACTCACCATTTCCAGGAACTTTAGGTATACTAACCCTTCCCTAAATGCCAACCAATCATTTCCCATAACCTACCCGGGTGCAAGAAAAAGTCATGCTGAGGCACCATCATGGCAGCCACTAGCAAGCCTAGACCTCGCCGCTTCCCACGCACCGACTACACCGACTGACGCATGGCCTGCGGAACCTCATCACACCATCCTGCTATATGTAAAAACGCAAAAACTGTCTCGTTTCAGGAACCAGCCTCGAGGGTTCATCAATCATACGTCCTGGGCTCCGCAAACACCCCCTCTGCAAAGCCTCCCACGATCCGACTGGGACGGCAACCAGCTCGTTAGCTATATCCCAGTTTCGGAACCACATAGCCCCACCAGCCTGGATGCACCCGTATGGGTCGATATCATCATAAACAACCTAGACGATGGTTCGCATCCTTTCCATCTGCACGGCCACTCCTTTCATGTCCTATCGAGCTACCGCGCTGAGAGACTGGGCGGCTGGGGAAGTTGGAACAGATACTCTGGGCAGCCGGCCCCTGGGGGATTGAACCTGGAGACACCGGTTTTGAAAGATACGGTCAGTGTTCCTAGGCGAGGACATGTCGTGCTACGTTTCAAGGCGGACAACCCCGGACTGTGGATGCTACATTGCCACATGCTCGTTCACCTGGGCAGCGGAATGGCGACTGGAATTCACGTAGGGCTTGTTGGTGACGAGGCACATCAGCTGCAAATGAACAAGAACGCGGCGGCCTTGTGTGACTAATTCATCAACACAAAGTACCACCGCACCGCGGTTTGGATTGTTTTCTCCCGATTTTGGTTCTGCAATCGGGGGTTTGATCCGATATTTTCTCTTTGCCATGAGCATTGCAAGCTCTGCAGTGAAGCTCCTTACAACTTCATTGGGGAACGGGCAATTACAATGGGCCTTCACGACGGCAATTCCACCACAATGCCTGGGCTAGTAAGGTTGAAATATTGCTGTGAGTTGCGATAATCGCTCTTGAGTTCCTCGATATGAACAGACAAGACATAATTGCAGTAGTGGTATCCGTCTTGTCGGTTTAATGGGCTCCCATATTCACCCAGGGTTGATCCTTAATATCGAGCTTGAGTCAGTATTGAAGCAAAGCCGGGACGAGATCTAAAATATCAAACGGGAGCTAGGCAGATGAAACGACGGACTCTAGCTAACAGTGTACGTGGGGCTGAAAAACTCGGCCCCCCTATTCATATGTCATAACCTTGGCAGCTTAGAAAATTCAGATCTGCTGAGAGTGTCGTGCTCTCAAGATGGAAGGATATCGATGGCAAATGTTCCGCACATTTTGAAAGGGTCTCACTAATTCTTCTTCGGCTCCGTCCCAATATCCTCATATTATTTTATTAACTTTTCTCGTGTTTCTACAACTCTGCCGGTTCCTCTCTGCTTTCGAAACATGTGGGCGCTTTTAGCTAACTTCACCCATGTAGATCCGGAAAGGCAAGTTATTATCTTTTACATACTCACATTTATATTTCGAGCTTGCTGTGTATGCCCACGTGGTGTTGGTGGGAGCATATTGGTAAACAGGCGTCTAAACGAATACATCATTACCACTCAATATAAATCGTATCAGCGTAACGGTCATCTACACCTTACCTAGTGTGATGCATATTCACAACAGGCTTGTTTACAGTGTTGTGTATATATATATATCGGCCAGCATGCCAAATCAGGTAGACTGGGACATCCTAATTGCCAAATGATAGTCGTAGATATCGATTATCTGCTAATCATGGTTTAGTGTCGTCTTTGTCGTAAACCAAACTTCCCTAGGATAAGAAGGAGGTAAATCGCCAGCTTTTAGATACTACAGAGCGGTGGTGATTTAGGAGTATATATATTGCCACAGAGAGGCCAGGGTCGTTATTATGCAGTGCTGATTTTTTACTCTGCACGACCGAATTATTGTTTGTGTAGGCCGACATTAGTCCCGCTGAGATGCCTCTGATCCAAGAGACCCGGCCTGTACCCTCGAATCTGTACGACCTACTTCTAAGAGCCCAGTTCGTCTTACATCAGCCACTGTCACAGGACTGGCAAATCACTCCAATCCTTGAATTTAGGACCTTGGTGGCCGGTTGTTGCCCCACGGCTGATTTGATTTGATACCTTCTTTTTGATCTCAGAAAGTCAAGTCGGGCCATGCACTATGCCTTTTGGGAGAGACACTTGGTTCCGCTATCGATGTCCTGGAACCGCTAGATCACCCGCGAGTGTCCAATGAGATCCGTGTGTTTAAAGTCCCAATGCTGATGCTGGTAAGCCGTCGCCACTAGTTAGTCTTGGAGTGCCAAGTAACTAGGTAGAAAATAATCTGCAAGGACCTTCAGGATCAACTGACGATGTCACAGTACTTTATGGTAGACTTGTGTCTAAGCTAAGGCTTACTGAAAGCAGGTATGCAAGTACAGCTAGGCACTGTCGTAACCTATTTCGTCGTGCTGAGCATGTAGGTACACCAGGATTGGCCTAAGAGAATCGAGAGTAGCTAAGCACTCCTTACGTTAATCAGGTGACAGCCAGAATTGGCGCAGGCGTCATGCATCCCACCGTAGGTAAGCGCCCAGGCATGCATGATTGGTCTAATATCGGTAAGTTTTGCGAGTGAAAGTTTGATCGCGCCAAGCCAGGAAACTTCAAGGCCCAGTGGCGCTAACTAGTGGC
Source organism: Seiridium unicorne (assembly GCA_039778275.1). Classification (NCBI taxonomy): domain Eukaryota; kingdom Fungi; phylum Ascomycota; class Sordariomycetes; order Amphisphaeriales; family Sporocadaceae; genus Seiridium; species Seiridium unicorne. The sequence goes on along the minus strand of JARVKF010000026.1, from coordinate 16,217 downwards.
ATTCTTGGACTGGTCAAGGTAGATATGCCAAGAGCTTGCATTCTTACTCAGCGATTCGCGGGTCGAGCCGGTGGGCTGAAGTCGATGAAGGTGTTGCATTCACCACGTAAACTGCATCCATGTGGTTCAACGACCCTTGGAAAGCATGCGCGGGGCCATTACAGTCTCTAGTTGGAGTATGAAAATATTGCGAAGCCGGGGTTTGTATGTGTGTGTATGTTTGTAGCGAAGCTGTAACATCGTTGAACCGAAAACAGTAACAATTTAATTCTTCTTCCATACACTGGAAGCCGTTTTAGCCGGACGAATCAGGTAGCTAGCCGGGAGACTTGAGAGCTGGAGTGCTTCTGAGAGTGCATTGGCCAGAATTTGATATGACCAAGTGCTTATGGCGTACGAACAGATGTTACACTGTTGGTTCTTATTAAGCCGATTGGCCCGGTCGGACTCTCAACAAGACCTGAAGCGAATTCGATTGGGACTGATGGGGAATTCGCTAAATTGGGAAAGCTCCTCTGGATTCCCTAATTTAATAAGCTAAAATCTAAAGGCTAAAGCCTTCGCATTAACGATTTTGCGATCTTTTAAATACGTATTTACAGAACCGACCTTCTAACTAATGGCGTCCGCGGATTTTTTTTTAGCGTATTTTAGGGTCTCACTTTAACTTAGTGAAAGCTTCGCTATTCTGTTTTATTTCATAAACCACAATATGCTTGACGAAGCTTTCCCAATAAACTAATGGGATACAGTTCAGCTCCGCCCCGCGGTGTTCAACTCCTAGCGTTCGAATATGCAAGACTCGTGTGGAGTAAAGTTATAGTTCCCGTGATCTAGAAGAACTCTAAAATGACCGACCCCTGTTAAGGATTATACGGACGGCTTGTACCGTGGCGGATGACCGGTAGGATTCATAGGGCTTTCTCCGCCATTAGTGTGAAGGATTCGGAGAATGCAGGGTCTGCATATACGGCTTGAGCCCCACGAGCTTTAATTTTACAACGAGCATAAATGGCGTGCTAGCGCCTGACGCCAAGATTTCTAGGACGTGTGGCTTGCGCTGTAATGCTCGCCAAGAATGATACCTGAAGTATTCTTTGCAACCGAACAAAAGGACATTTCTCTTCATTGTAGCTAAACCTACTTTTCTGTACCTGGAAATCCATATGCGAGGGAATTTCCGAAACTTCCAAGACCTTCAAACCTGAAGCAGATCTGCGTAGTAACTAATCAACAATAAGTGAAGTATAAGGCCAACAGAGAAAAAGCCAAGGCCGGATTATGATTTCGGTAAGTCGACCTGGCTCCTACATTTAGTGGTCGGTGAAGGCTAAATGCACAAAGCTTGTATGAAAGGAGTATGTATTAGATGGACAATTTACTAATGATGCTTGGAAGAGCTAATCCCCCTCTCATATTTAAATGCAAGTTTCTTGGATTAAGACGACTAATATTTACATAAAGCATGTCGCGTTCATAAATGCGCCACTGGTAAACCATTATTAACTTGGCGATAATAAGTTTGACATTTAACATAATTCGTACGCTCTCAGCTGTACCAACTCCTTCCTTAAGCCATACAGATTGTGCAAGGAAAACAAGTCGAACATCATATCAATTGCCTTTACATAGGGCTTCATCTTTACCTATCGAGACAAACTTTACCCCATACAAGTTCTAGAACTTTTGCTCAAAGCTAGTGGCAAAGTGTAGAGTGATCGCAGGTCACACAAAGCCGAACTTAGGTCGTACTAGTATCGTTCAGGAGCCCGCCGCTTCTACACGTCAGCAGCCACGGAACCACTTTCCCCTCTGCACAAGGCTTCAATCGTTATGACATGACTCTTATTGTGCAAAACGCTGAATACAATCAGAGTAGTGCTGATCCTTGAGTTCTCTGCATGTCAGCTTCGTATCTCCAAAGCTCCGATACTCTAGTGTTGTCATATGGTGACTTCGAAGTCAACGATGGCTTGAAAGATGGCTGAATTAGGAGGCGATATTTGATCCCATTGAACATGAATGGGTTCCCATGTGGTCTACAGATGGATAGCGCAAGGACTGGGATTTCTATATAAGGGCCGTCTCCTCATCCTCAGGACGACGAATATTCTCAGCATCATCCTCATCCTGATACACATCCCCTCCTACACAATCAACATCAAAGCCTCGCCCCACACACATTTTCTCAATTCCCTAGAACTCTCTCAACTCCAAACTATCAAAATGAAGGCCGTCACCGTTCTCCTCGCCCTCATCAGCACCGTATGGGCCGATTGTTACGGCAGCGGTGATGTATTCCAAGACAAGGCGAACGCTCTCTACCACGCCCAGCGAGCCTGCGAGGGCTATGATGGCAACACCGGAGCTTTCCAGGGCTTCTTCAACGCTGGCCAGGCCAAGAGCGTATGTGTTCAGGGCACTACCACGCAGAAATACGATATGTCTGTCCAGAACCTGAACACCGGCGCTGGGTTCGACCTCGCCGATGGTGACTGCACCCTGCGTCTACACAACGAGATCAACGGTTGCGACAGGGGTGGCCAGTCTGATGTTTCTGGCTGGCGATTCCGGTAAGTTCATGTCTTGGCTTCAGTAAAGTCTAGGCTGTTCATCTGCTAACGAAACTTCCTTTCTCCAGTGTCGACCCTAACAACGGCCGTTGCTAGAGGACTGCCTAATCGCCAATTGAGCCATATGGTGACCTATAATCAGGAATGCGCGAATCGCTACCAGAGTCTTGTGGCTCAATCTTTCGGAGACAGCGATTCCAGAGATGGGCGAAGGAACCTAGCTGTTCAATTTCGCCGGATCATGTTCACTGTTTCTTATCATTGTCTATATTCTTCTTGATTTCTTCACTCTCCTTGATGGTCTGTAACTTCAGATTCCACCCCAAATAAAGATATTTTGTGCGCATAACCACCCATTGGCTCTGGCTCATTTTCGCATCGCTTTGGAGAGATGAGTACACTATGAAAGTTGTGGACTCTGTATCTCCCAGAAAAGCATTTTAATGAAGATACGGGTTTATTGGAACCCCTTTACTTCGCTCTTCTGGGCTCTCTGAGTTACAGCATATCGGGGGTGCTATTGCGTACTATTATGCGAAGGTTGCCGGACAATTGGCCTCAGCTCTGTTTCTGTGCGAATAGGCGGAGAGGGAGTGCATTGGCATATTTAACGGTTCAGCAACTCTTGCAAATGGCGGCACAAATCTTCTTTCCAGATCGCCTTACCGGAGTAATCACATTAACGCGAGCAGTATGATTTAGTGTTGAGTCCCAGTACCTGAATCTTATTCGGATGTAAATGATGAAAGTAAACTTAGTCAAGATAAACTTCATAATTAGTGTACTCTACGCAAAATGTTGGGCCAGGTATAGATAATATTACCATCTCTTGTGGTCGAATATGATAATGATTAAACCAGGAGGGGGGGTTGTTAAGGTTGCTAAACAGCAGGAAGTGGAATAAATAATGTCATCGATATTAGGCACGTTATTAAAATGGAACGAAGGTTATAATGTGAATTAAGTGATTAATTAAGTATCGGAAGGGCGCCAGAGGCAGTAGGAGGTAGCTAGTCTATATGTAGTGGCTGAGAAGCCCGATAATCCAGGTGGCTGGAGCCCCTATTCTGACACACATGCTATTTCCCTTGACTTCAGTGGACTTGATATGTAGTCCGGTCTATCGGAACATGATTGAGCGATGACGATGTGCTGTTTCTATGTGTGGAATAATTTTGTGATTAGAAGGGCAGTGACATGGTTTTGCTCATGGATTCAAGATGGGTTAATGAACATATCAATCGTGTGCCCCTTAAACAGCCTCTGGCGGTCTCATTGATACGGGCATTGAAACCCAGTCGGATCATTGGGACTGTTGCAGGATTGGCGGGGTCAAGTCGGAGATGCGACGGCGAAGTCCAATTTCGTCCAATCGCCAACAAATATTGGGTAGGGATCAGACGAGCGGGGAGATTGATCTCATAATTTTGTTCAGCTGACTAATGGTTGCGACGGGATAATCAGAGAACCACGTCACCACGTGGGGTAAAACGAACCTATGGGTTGATACAGACGACATCAAGGTCAAAATTATTCCTCATCTAATCTCCTTAACCTGCAGATTTGCTCCTATGCTTATAGAGAGCCTATATTTATCCATTGCAGCCATCAACTAGGTTTTATATGTCAAAACCAAACCTAGCATACTCGACCGGAAATTGCCTGGGAATCAGTGTGCAATGGCGCTACCAAGTCCCGAGATAATAGCAGTTATCACGCGCAAGAAGGCACGCTACGCGCGTTATCTAGACACTAAGCAGTGGGAAAAGTATGAGGGTGATGTGTCCCTTCCCGATACCCATTTCCGCTATCTTGATGTCGCTGGAGAACCCCTTCAACTTGGGACGACAACCAGCTGCGTCTTCGACTCCACTAAATCATTCGCTGCTTTTTTCAGCAAATTCTTTGCCAACCTACAGTCATTGCATAACATAGGGCCAGGCGACTTTGAACAAACGAGTCCCGAGGAAGTGAAGGCAGTCTGGGGCTTCGAGGACCAGCTCATACTGGCGCCACTGTGGTCGCTGGCCGAGCTCCGGGGTGGCGGGTATTACTACGAAACATGGAGATTGGTGGACGGGGATTGGTTTCTACATGACTTGGTGATGAAGCGAACATACCAGAAGGAGACACTTCTGGTAAAAGCCGTGTTTTTGCTTCAGAAGCAGTTGGGAATTTCGTTGGTTTAGAACTGCAAGACTGTGAGAAGGATGGAAAGGAAGCCTTGTGTTTGGAAATGATTAGGCTGATTGCTGCTGTGTCACGATCATTTACTCGAATGGCGGGGATGGCGGTGCTAATTGCCCGTACGTGAGATTAATCCGCCTTGCAGAACACTGCCCGCCCTCAAGCTATCAGTGCCTATTAGCCTTTATACACCTATATTGGCACGTATAACCGTGAAGCTAAGGCAATATGTACGGCAAGAGGATTATGCACAGCTATCTAGACCATTGTGAGCGCATTTAGTTATAGCATAGCCGAGGGACTATTTTACATGGCTAACTATGGGCAATGTGAGAGCTATATACCTTACAGTGAGCACTTAGGATGCTAGTATTTAAGTCATATTCAGCTAGCCAATGGCTTGAACTCAAACACCTACTTAGACCTTGAATTTGGAAAAGAATAGCTGTAGTGGTAGATTTACTAGTGTGTAGCTGGATCATGGTCCGCTATAGCTTTAAACGTAACCCTTCTCTCAAGCTCTAGCCTGTCGTGGAATGATTGTCAAACACCATTCAAGCAAGTCAAACAATCTTGCGGATGATGGCGCTGTTCGACAATGCTGGATCGTCACGGGATTTGGCCCGTCCGTCAACGCACCAGTGGAGATAGCGAGTACCTGCATTATGAGTGACCGTAAAATATTGGCCATAGAGAGAGACCCATAATAGGTATCGTAAGGTAAAGCCCATATGATGGGATACTGTTACTCTTGCACCAGGCCAAGAAAGTCCACGGAAAAGTCCAAACTACTAGTCTTGACTCTGATACTCTCAGCGAGCAAAAGTGACGATGACGAGTCTGCCAGCCAAAGTCTCAACTTGGCGAGCTCTGCCAATGGAATTTGGCTCGACGATCTATGCTTGTGTCGAATTTTTAAAGATTTGCAAAACGCCAGACTTTTCTCGCAATCTGGCATGCATTCGATGGAGAGAGCTCTGTGAATATCTCCCAACTGTGACGTGACAAACAGCTGTTTCTGATACCGGAGATCGAGCAGAATCTGATTCTGTAGAACTTGGCTTGCTTGATGGCGTGTTGTTAGTCTATATGAGCCTATGAGATGGCCGAGCAAGACCTACAGACCAACAAATCCCTTAACCTGTACATCTCCTTCTCCAAGTTGCGAACAGTCAGATGCAGACTTCTTATTTCTGCTTTCGAAGCGGCGCTGGCGAGTTCACCTACACGCCTGGAACGCTCCGCTATCTCATCCATGATAGGCTTGAAGCCTATCTTGAATGGTTGAATGATGGCCGTAATGTTATGGATTCCTTTCCCTTTCTTGTACCACTTGATTGCTAGGATGGCAAACTCGATAGTCTTTGCGTATACAGAGGCGACGGCGTCCCGCATTCGCTGGGTCTGGTACAGGATCGAATGAAGCGTACGGGGTAAGACGTCAGCAAACTTGGACACGGCCTTCGATATCTCCGATATGAGCTCTTCATGATTCAGCCCAGCCTGTAATTTTGTCAGTATATCGATAGTCAAGTAGGAAGGGATACGCGTTACAATGGAGAGGAGGTTGAACGCGCCCCACGCTAATGATACATATTCTGGATAGTGCTGCGACAATGTGTCGAAAACACCTGCCCTCTCGGTTAGAACGAAGTTTCAGTCTCCCAGCCGCGACATGCGTACACTGACTCACATATAATACATCAACCTGGGAGAACAGTTTACAAGCCCCTTCCGGGCCTTACTCTGCTTCGATCGCGACTCGTATTTCCTCATTGCCTGGGCCAGTGCATTCTGCACATCGCGAATAGAACTCTGACTTGTCAATCCCGCCGAACGGAACTCGTCTTCACCTAGCTCTTGTTTCAAGGTATCGATAGCACTCTCGTACGTTGACCTCGCTAGATCTGGATGTCTAAGATTGGGAAGGTTGAACACACAAACATTTGCATCTTGGATTGCGGGATTCCTACTGACCGTCCACCCCACCCATGTACCACTCATGGTACAGATCCCCGTAATAAGGCACCGCCAAAGAAGACGGCGCACTCGTAGGTGGAGGAAGTTGCAGACCTGCTGCTGTCGTAGTCAAAGCCATTGGCAAGTTACGTTTGAGGCTCTGTCTCAGCCACCGTCCCCGAGAACGTCAGCTTTTCAAGTTTCACAGCCTTGCGCCTGATCCAGCGAAACACACGGAAGCGCCCGGCGTGGGGTTACTGCGTGCGTCTGCGGGGTACTGTGGCCAGTCAAAGACAGCGTGCCGTTGCATCACAGTGCGATTATGATATGATGAATTGCTTGTATTTTTGTGACTGGAGTCTATCCCACACCAAGCACAGTTTTGATGTTACAATTGCAGCTGGTCCCGCCATGCATATGGCTCAAACATATCCTCCCCAATTTTCTATCAACCTAGACCGACCACCTTATGGGCCGTGAATGACAGGATCTCCTTTCATCGCCCCTTCATGTGCCATCTGTTCCAGCGTCAACGATGTGTTTTCTAGCGACAGAAGGCTAATCAAAGCGCCGCCAAAGTCGGATCGAGCGATGACCAACTCTCCCTCACGTTCCGCGTTTGTGGCAAGGATGACCGTCTTCTCCGTCTCAGTAAGTTCGTCCATGACGATGAATCGATTGTAGTTCAGATCTGGTTTCTTGGCGGCAAAGGCGCTACGCACAACCGCGTCGCACTCACTTGGTCGTGCTCCTAGCAGGATATCCGGGCAAGCTGGTGTCGTCTTCAACGGAGCCTCAGCTGGGCCGTCTCCATATGGTGGTTCCAAAGCCGTGATAAACGAGACACGAGGATCAGATGTCGAGTCGTCACCCCAATCTTGGTCGTAGGTACATTTGAGGAACTCATTAAGTGTCTGGACCATAGTCAGTATCCGATTACGAGCTCAGTGCAAGCACATGGCACTTACCTTCAGACTGATATCGGCAGATCGAAAAACTGGAACATAGGGCCGTGCAGAGTCTGGGAATTCGGCCGCGCAATTGGTGTCCCAATTTTTACTCGGGGAGAATTTCGACGGATTGAGAAGGGATTTGCGAGACTTTGTCTTCTCTACAATGACCTTGGACCAAGTCCCTCCTGCTAGTGCGGCTTCGTTACGCAGACGTCTTATAGCATGTTGAATAGATGAGTCCCCATGGTCCAATTCCTCCAGAGCTGAGAGTGCGGACGAGAACTGGCATCGAAAAGTGAGGTAGTCGGTGGCAGGGTTGTCTCTCACATCTGCTGCTACAAGACAGGTTGACCTGTCCTGCCCTGTGGTATCGTCCAATATGACGAATGCCTTCCCGTTGATGGCAGGCTTTTTGACAATGCCGTCCATGAAATCATTCATGACAAATATAGATTTGGGGAGGTCCTCCTTGAACGATTCAGCTGTGTCCAACTGCTCGTCATCCGAGTCACCAGTTAACAGAACCGAAAGGTCTCTCTTTGCTACCAGAAGTAATTCATGGTTGGTTTGGTCAAGAAAGGTCCGGATGGTCTGTGACTGGTCAGGCTTGGGGAATTAAAGACTATCCTTCGATAGTGGTCACGAACCTCAGCACTGAGACCTTTATCCACCATAAGAATGATGGGAAACTTGGGGTGGCTGTTTGCGCTACTGCGTGTTGTGGGTGCCATGGCTAGTGGGGCGGGTTGAAACGTATGCAATTGACCGCTTGAAAGAGGTGAGCGTTAATGCGACTCTTGCGACAATGACATGAACACTTATACTCATGAGTGATATCCTGCCAAGGATCAGAGGTATGCAACTTTCACGTCATACATTGATGGAGAGGGATCGACCTCGCCCATACCAGCATCGCTAGTTCGAGTTTCTGTAGAAGCATGGGCGGCGTGACGTGGGTCCTATTTTTATACAGATCAATTCGACAAAACCTGTGGCGACGGGTGGGGCAGTCCTGAACTACCGTGCCCAGGGATGTGCAATCCTGAATCCTAAGCCCCACTGTATCTCAAAGCTCCCGTCTTGGAAAGCTTGTTTCGAGTCCAATTGTGAGGCGCAGCTTGGCTTGTGCCCCCCACCTGCAGCCCTATGAGCTGAGTGGGATGCGCTTTCAGTGATTAGCAAGTATGAATCGGACCATAGTGTGGTGCAGTGGATACAATGGGTCGAGTGCTGGGCTGCACGCTAATCGTCAAGTACGGGAGCTGCTCAGCGTGGTAGGTTGTCGCGTGTTTGTGGTGGTGCAGCTTCGGCTCATTCATTGTCGGACCAGCACTAATAATTGGCTGGTACACCAAGGCCTGAAGCCATACCTACAGTACATAGCTTAAGAGATGTTTGTGGTGAGCTGCCGCCGCGCAATGCGCCTAAATGTAGCATGGAGCCGCATATATCACAACACAAGATGCATAAAGATTCGACTTGCTCGACGTGTACTCTCTATGTTGATGCAGAAATCTAAAGCTAAAGAGCGGGAATCTTCCGCTGCGACTCGCTACCATACTAAATCAAATAATGAGGGAAAACGCGCTACGTACGCGTCCTTAGGCGCTCCCAGGCGCTTCAGGCTGTCAATTGCCACCCCGCATCCCATCGCCATATTGAGTATCAAAGTGTGCTGAAAAAGCCCATTGCAACCAGTCCTCTTCAGCTCCAATTGCCATTTTCTCACGCAGTGAATGGCTCTGCCACATTCCTGACTTTAATGATCTTAGTGTTACCCACGTCCGTTACCTGTACATCTCGCTTAGACTGTGCATCTTCAGCGTCCAAGTCGAATGTGCCCTGGGCACTGAAGAAAAACTGGTGCTGGTCGTTTTTGCACGTCGTCGATCCGCGGTTGTACGGGGCGCACCAATCCGGTGAACCAGAGGGGCTATATACGATGGGTCAGTGATAATGGTGAGCGGGGCAGGGCTCTCGACTGACAGTTTGTTAATATTCTGAAGCACAAAGTCTATCCTTTCGCCAGGGCTCGCACTGCCAACTCCAGATGTTTTCCCTGCTTGGACTACAAAATATGAGCATGTGTAACCGTCAATCGCATGGGATACGTGGACATACTTTGTTGCTCACTCGGCGGCACGCAGCGCAAGGACGTATAAACGCCACCCGTTTGGCCATCCTGAGCGTCGTTGGCTTCTTTGCTGCTCGCCAAGGGATACTCATCCGGCGACGTATTCGATCCCCACTGCCAGATTTTCCAACCATTCCTGCTATATCCCCATTTGTTCCTATTGGCACCTGAGTTGGCAGCCTTTCCGGACTGCAGACCGCCGTGAAGTACTTTGGGATGCCCGGCGCAATACCAAGCCCAGCAAGTGTTCAGGCAGATCTGAGGCGTACTCGAACAATCGTATGTAATGGTCTTGGAGAGGACCGTTCCAGACAACAGAACAAGAGCTGGGAATAAAGTGGTGGTGCGCATATTGGGCAAGTAGATTTGGAAATAGTACGTTAAAGTGGTTAGTTTGCGATATAGGTTGTATTGATTGCTTTGCTGAAGCGTTGTGCAGGTGATATATTGGAAAAAGAAAGCGGCAATAACACTCGTCTTATATGCATTGTTGAGATCATGGCTGAAGCTCACTCAGTGTTCAATACCTCGTGATGTAAAAATAGATCAGCTCTATGGAGCTATGACTTCCGTGGCTAGTCGGATGCAACTGACAAGAAGGCCACTTCGAGAACGAATGTTCTATCATTTACGGTACCCATCTTTGTTAACAAATGAGGATCCCTAGTGTTCGACCCTGGGATAAGAGAAAGGCATATCTCTAGATTCTTGATCTATGAATAGTATTCCACGGTGGGGCTTAGACAATCCTAGAGCCCGTTGTGGGTTTTTCCTCTGTTCTAAACAATGTTATAGACATCTAGGAATAGATGATATCCGCAATATTTTACTTACTCACAGATGATGTTAAGATTTTTGAACAGAGCCTTGCCGTGCCTCACAAACGCGCCAGAAGCTAACTAAGATTAAGGAAGGGGATTGATCCATCCTGTTGGTTGGTTCTTTTGCGCATCCTCCAATAAGGGTATATTCACTAAACGTCACCCTGCCCCACTGTACAGCTCGTTTGCAGATCGTTCCAAATCAAAACACTCCCTGAATTGCATGGGATGTCAAGTCGTGCCGTAGTATATGGCACAGCACCGACCAGGCCACCGGATCCCGTGCCGATCAACGTGGCCACCCAACCCATTGGGCGATCTCGCTTAGATCTATACTCACAAAGATGGGTCAACTAGACGCCACTAATTGGCAAACATACGTCTGGACCTCGAGATTATATTGTGTGTCTGCAAACTCTGTGAGCAACATAATGTGGACCGGGTACCGCGGATGTGGCCTGCTGCGACGTAATGTTTGAGACAGCCGACACGAGACAGCATCCGAACCTAAATCACAGCAGATTAACATTAGATTGAACATAGCGAATCCGAACGATACCGACATCACCGGCTGCCGTAAATCTAATTACATTGATTATGGTGTAACTACTTTGTCATTTACAAATTCTGGTACCTGCTGAACCGGCACGACATCCCCAATTCCTTTGGTGGGATCGCCCCCCCTGCTGAACCTCGGGACAATGTGGAGCACATCGCGGGCCTTACAGGGCCTAGAAGACTTGACTGGGTACAATGTAGGAAGTCAACTGCCGAGTTCCCCCTGAAGTAGTGGGTCTCAGCTGCAATTTCCTCGGCGCATTGAGGCTTGGCGATCGCTAAGCCGGGAACCACGTCACGTCGCGGCAGGTCAGCGGCGTAGTCATGATAAGACAACGCTACATGTATCGTTTATCTATCCAACCTACGTTCGTTCTATTCTTGGCGTCCAGGGCACCTCAACTTTCGCACTCCCCACTCTCAAGAAGATTGGCCAATCCTAAGACGTCAGACATCGTCCTTTCATTGTGAATTATAGCCCATCATACAAGCGCACATTCTGTTTTTATAATCCATGGCACATCGATTTCGCAGTTCTTCCCTGTCAGTAGATCATTCGGGATGTCTCATAGCCCTCTTGTAGTTTCCTCGCTTCGACTATCCCTCCACCGTGAACTACTTGTGCCGCAGGAAGGATGTCCGTACGCCTCAAAGACGAACACTTCTCTTATGTTGCAAGATATTGTGAATCCACACGCGTCATTTTATCAGCAGAGACTTCCAGTTCGAGGCTAATGTGCCTATCCACCCTACGATGAATACCTATTTTTGGTGTCTTATGACATAATGTAAGGAAGTTGGAATATCCTCGCTCGAGTCCGCCAGCGCCGTTCAGCCGGCCTAGAGTTTGCACCAGAATAGAATCCCAAGCTTCACTAGGTGACATACTAGATGGTTGAATATCATCTATGATGTCAATCCATGATGAGATTGTAGTATAAGTAGGGCCGGATTATCCCAAGAAATATCTCAAGTTCATCATCAAACAACTCTCACATCAACACAACAACTACTCCATCTACATCATTATCTTCAGTCCCACAGACTTAACTACCACATAAAAACTCAATCATCGAATACACCAAGAGACAAAATGCAATGTAAGCTATCGACACAATGTCATCTCGAGATGAACCCCTCTAACCGCTCCCTCTCAGTCTCCAAGGCCACCGTTCTTGCAATTGCCCCTTTCCTTGCTGGGACAGCCATATCAGCCCCCACTGCCCTTGATAACATGCTTCCTCACGATCAAGTCAACGATGTCGTCAAGTACCTCGACTCAAAAGGCCAAATCGAATGGACAGAGGTCGACGGCGGAAACATTACTTCCTTCACCCACGACGTAGGCTTGCAGGCCGCCAACGCCATCAGCAGTCGCGATCAGAAAACCTCGCCTAGTGGATGGTTCACATCTCACGATTGGACCAGTGTTGGCGAGATCGACGGCCACAGCACCAAGACAGCCTGCATCGGTTCCGGCGACAAGTTCCTGACGTCCATAGTGGCCGCCGGTGCTTCTGCTGCCTGCAATAATTTACTCAGCAAGTCCACGGCTGGAGTCCTTGGCAACAAAGGCTGGAACGTCTACAAGCAGTCGAAACTGGCAGATACCACCGGCGCAAATGGCTTCATCAACTGGCGATGGTGAGTCCGACGAATATGGTGCGTCCTTTGGCAGTAAGCTAACAGTTTAAACAGGGCCGACCTCTCCGCCGGCACCCGTGCTGTTCCCTTGACTAAAACTCTTTGCAACACGGCAATCAACGAGCTTTTGGATGGATCATGTGTCGGTGGTGGCCAGACACAGGGTGGCAGTATCGAGGTCGCAGAGAGTCTGGGCTGGATTCTGGGCTTTGACCCCAACAATTATTAAGCATGATAACTTGAGCGCATTCCTTCAAAGTTAACTGGGATGCACGGTGTTGGTTTGGGATGGATTCATGCACTCTTTGATAGATTTGTATTTTTCACGGATATTGAGCACAATACACCATTTTGAAACATGTAAATACTTCACCACGTGATGCGCGGCGAAATATCGCCCCCCCCCCCCCCCACCACCTTCTTCCTTTTCTTCTTTTCAAACTTCGAGCTGACCAGCTTTCAGAGAGATTTAATGCCGTCACTATTGATTAAAGCATCTCGGCGTTCCCATAGGTGGAATTGATAGAGCAATACCCCATTGGTTATCCCTAATTTATATACTAGCGTGGGCCCTTAGCCGGGTATTAGAGTACAATATCCCCATATACTCCGAATTTCCTAATGGAGTAGTGTCGCACTGCCGGGCCGGCACGTAACTATTATAACGCCGCGGCTAAATAGATAAAATGAGGAGATATGATGCTTACATATCTAGAGTGATCGATAAAAAGTAGATCATCAGGAGGCAAGAATCATTAGGACTTTCCTTTCGTTCTACGCTGTTTCTGACTTGCCCACGTGATAGCGAGCAATTGAGTTGTAGTTACAACATGTCTTTACATCTCCTCCATGCCTGCTTGGTCGGCTATCTCTTGACGGTAATAGTCAATGCTCAAAGCTCCGAGCAACATCCATCGTTACCAACATGGAAATGCACCACTTCAGGAGGCTGCGTGCAGCAGAACACATCTGTCGTGCTAGACAAGGATTCCAAATATGCTCAAGGTGCTGCTGGCTCGAGAACAGCGGCTGATTACGCTGCAATGGGAGTTTCTACCTCAGGCAACGCTGTGACTATGTATCACTACGTCACATCAGGCAGCACCCTCAATCCCGCGTCTCCGCGCATCTATCTTCTGGATTCCAACGGCACATACGTCATGATGGACCTGCTCAACCAGGAGCTCTCCGTGGATGTCGACTACTCAGCTGTCCCATGTGGAGAGAATGGAGCCTTTTACCTCTCGGAAATGAAGGCCGACGGCGGGGGCACCTCAGGAGGTGCAGCAGCTGGCCAAGGCTATTGCGACGCGCAATGTCAGGGCTACTGCTGTAGCGAGATGGATGTCCTCGAGGCAAACGCGAAGGCCACCGCCTTGACGCCGCATCCTTGCAATGGGGACGATTGCGACAAGAGTGGCTGCGGGTACAATCCATATGCCAACGGGCAGCAGAACCTCTGGGCGACTGGTGGGACTGTCGATACGAGCAAGCCATTCACCGTGGTGACGCAATTTGTGGGCAGTGGCACGCTGACGCAGATCAACCGCATTTACATTCAGAATGGGAAGCAGACCAGCGGTGGGACCATTTCTAGCTGCAACGATGGCCAGGGAGGACTTACTGGCATGGGTGAGGCTCTCGGACGAGGAAGTAAGTGACCCTGAACATCCTGAGAGTTCACAATTATCCCCTCAAGACTTGAGTCATTCGTAAGAGTATAGCGTCGCATCCGTTCCACCTTCAAGCCATACAATGCGCTCGAGGTTTCCGTGAGTTGGTAGCAATTGCTAATACGCACTTACAGTGGTACTGGCGATGAGCATCTGGAACGACGCAGCGCAGCAGATGGCTTGGCTCGACTCGGGTAGTAATGGTCCTTGCACCGTAGCTGAGAGTACTCCCGCGAATATCCAGTCCCAGTACCCCGACACGCATGTCGTATTTTCGAACATTCGCTGGGGCGACATTGGATCTACCACCAATGGCTAAAACGTGGGGTAGTGGTAGACTGTGGTGGCCAGAATCGCGATCAATCAGTGAACGGAATCATCTTGTCGCGTGCTGGAGAATCGTATCTGCAATCGTGTAGATTGATAAAATATTTGACATTCCACTATTCTGCGCGCTACTATGATGTATGCAAATCGTCTCGTTGAGTCCTCATAGCAGTGTCGCGCGAAATATAGTCGGCCCAAGCACGACCTGCGACGAACGCCCCGGCTAGATCAGTGTTGCTTGCTCGATGTGAATTTCCTTCGATCGATGCACGTTGCTTAAATATAGCACCATGGAGGTTACTCTCGGTCCCATTTTCCCCCCGGGATTGTGCTATGTTGTGATAGGAACACAGGTTTTAAATGGCATGGTTTGCAAGACCGACAGTGTCTGCTGACTTATGTTGCCGTTCGGAGCCGGCCTCTCTGCCACGCTTTAGCGTCTGCCCAACCCAAGCCCCCACTAAAACCTCCGCTTCGGCGGTGCATGTCGGAAAACGGCTTCTGCAACGACGGATTAACTACGAGAGTTTACCCGACAAGTACGAATTAGCATTAACCAGGTACCAAAACTAGCGGCTTAGCAAAAGTCAAGCAGGTACTTAATATAAAAATTTAGCATATACTAAATATATATTAAATATATATATTAAAATAATAATAAAAAAAATATATTAATATATTAATAAATAAATAATATTAATATAAAATTTTTTATTTATTTAATATATATTAAATATATATTTAATATATATTAATAAAAATATAAAAAATAATTTATAAATTTTTTAAAAAATAAAAATATTAAAAATATAATAATTAATATAAATTAATAAAAAAATTAAATAAAAAAAAAAATAAAATATAAATAATTTAATTTTTATATATAATTAATATAAATTTATAATATATTAAATTTAATTTATAAATATATTATAAATTAAAATTTTAATATTTAAAAATAAATTAAATATAAATATAAAATAATATATATATATATTTAATATATATTTAATATATATTTAATATATATTAAATATAAATTAATAAAATATTTAATATATTAAAAATTAATAATATTATTTTTATTTTTTTATTTTTAATAAATAATTTTATATTAATTAAATTTAATAATAATAAATTATTAATATATTTTATATAATAAATTAATAATTTTAATTTAATAAAATTTATTTTAAAATATAATTAATATATTAATTATAATATAAATAAAATAAATTTTAAATTAATAAATAAAATTTATATATTAAATATATATTAAATATATATTAAATATATATTTATTAAATATTTATTATATATTAATAAAATATAAAAAATTTAATTAAAAATTAAAAAATTATTATTAACGAAAATTTAACGTTAAAAAT
>JARVKF010000025.1:67167-97780 GCA_039778275.1 Seiridium unicorne | reverse complement strand
CCCCCCCCCCCCCCCCCCCCCCCCCCCCCCCCCCCCCCCCCCCCCCCCCCCCCCCCCCCCCCCCGCCACGCCATCCATCTGACTTTGCAGTCCTTGGGTTCAATCTATGCCGTAGCACGAACTCAGTAGCAGCTAAAGCATCTTTACCAAGACTTTATGAGTATGATCAATTGCGGACGCGACCTCCGATGTGAGGTGCCATATAAGGCAAATTTCCCCTGAGAAACCTCAGAAGACCATGAGTGAGTCGCGCGCAGTAGGTAGAACGGGGGGTGTGAGCGGAGATAGAATTGACATCGATGTAGACTAGGTGGATGAGTAGAGTATAAAGTGTATTGCAGATCGCTAGAAAGAACAGCAGTTGCCCAAACTATTGTTGAATGTAGATCGCTGGTAGTTGAAGCTTTACAAGAAAACCCGAATCACATTCAAAGGCAATTCATGCGTTCCAAAGCTCTTCAGAATATTCGTCAGGCCAAGGAAAAGTCTTTCACCATTGGGAACTAGTGCGCAAGCTTCATGATTCGCCTTGATTCATCGTAATCCACAAACGCTCGTTACTATCGAGGTAGTACATTGCTATCTTAGAACTACCATCAGTAACGTCACAGTATAATGCACCCTGGGAAGACTTATAGCCGTACATACTCTAGCTATTTCAATTTCTAACGATATCTCAGACTGTATCTCTATTTCCGTTATCGCCTGCGATTTCCTGCGCTGGCTGGGATATAATACATTTTAGATAAATCACTGAAATATCTTTGGTCGCGGTAAAATATTCGATCTGAAGGTTCTAGCGGGGTGTTATGTTATAATATCCAAGAATGTACTGAGGCTAGAATGAAAAAGTTTATTCATGGTAAATGGTAAATGGGTAGTCTAGTTGAAATTAAACAACTCCAGCCTGCGACAATGTGTGCTATACCATGACCTTAATGGTCACCCGAAGGCCATTCATCACTTCCTATGCATATAGATGCAGCTTCTTGCTCGTTCTCGCCATCATTGATAGACGATTGTTCTACAGTACTTAAAGTCTCGCCAAAATCTAGGGTTTGAGTTATTTGAGGCATAGCAAGATTGCCACTGTTCTTGGACATTAGTTGAAGAATGGTTTCCGCCTTGGAGGCTGAAAGTAGAACTAGATATTTCAAAAATATCCTACCACCCTAGGCCGCAAAGTGATCGCGGAGGCTACAATTTTTTTTTTTTTTTTTTTTTTTTTTTCCAACTAAGGGTATCAATAAGATGATATATTGTCTTTGAGCAGGTCGGCCACAGCTAGTGGAGCAGCATGCCAATTCGTGAATTTAGAAAATCTAGATTTTCCTTCCTGTCGTATGGCACCCGTGGATCCTGTTGATCCCGATGTGTTCGAGGCACCATGGTACGTGTCAATTTAGAATGCCACATAAAAGCGTTAAAACCCCATTATGACTTCGCCCACCTCTTCGTCGGTCAGACTTTGACTAGCACATTCTTTAAAAGAGAATTTGCTCAGGAACTCTGGCACTGACCTATAAAAAAACTTGACCACCTTTTGGGCAAATTTTCCATCGCCGTCTTGTAAATCAATAACTTCCAGCAGGCAATTGCAATGACTATTGAGTTGGCTCATGGCGAGGTCCACGCGTCTTCTAGTCAAATTCTCAACGTGTAACGCGTCGAGACTCCCCAAACTTTGCCAGGGGCGCTCGCTCATTTCCATGGCACCTAATAATTCAGCACATCCCACCAAGGAGTGGAAAGGAGTTTCAGGAATCCATGTAAAAGACAGGCTCATCTGCATACCGTGTAAAAAATTGCCGATACTGTTCAGTTCCAATCTTTGCGCCTGG
This sequence comes from Seiridium unicorne, assembly GCA_039778275.1. NCBI lineage: Eukaryota > Fungi > Ascomycota > Sordariomycetes > Amphisphaeriales > Sporocadaceae > Seiridium > Seiridium unicorne. Next base: position 95,939 of record JARVKF010000025.1, on the reverse strand, counting down.
GAGAACCGTGAGTTCTCATCTCAAGCGCAAATAGTAGATAGATCTTTTTTTTGTAACAGTCTCTAGTTCCCTCGATCATATGCTCAAAAAGTGATTCGAGCCTTTGAGGTAGATGGTCCATCCTGTGGCGAGACTTTTGTACAGAGTCTCCCTTCTCAAGTCCCCGTAACACGGACCTTGTAACTAAGGAAGCCCAAAGCAAAATTCCTCCAGCCTTGTTCGTGATGTCGTTTACCAATCCCATTGCCTCACGTTTGTTTGACTGCTGCAAGTTGACATATTTAGTATCGAATTCCAGTGAGCTTTTGACATACAGTCCAATGCCACCCAATGTCAGATTCTGCAATCGTAGTAGCCGCGATACGCTGAGTTTCTTGAAAGCTGACAGCTCTCGGCTGGAAACGCACATGTTCAAGCTCCTATTTGTGGTTAGTACCCAATTTTGGAGTTCTGTAGCGAGTGGTCCATGGGTCATTTGAAAGACGGACTCGTCGAGCTCACCAAGTCCATCAATAAAGACAGAGATTCGGGAGCGCTGGAAGAAATGTAGACCATTGAGGAGACGCGGAAACGCCTTCTGGACCGCTTCATCGTTTAACTTGAGCGACTGAAAGTGCGGGAAAAAGACCTCCACAAACGGGGTTGCTAGTTCCACGACAACTAGATTATGACTAACAGGCGACTACAGAGTATAGCCAGGTTCCCAAAATTCCATAGACTTACATGTAAAGAAGATCAAGGATCGGAGAATAAGCTGAGCTCATACAGGTCGTGTGCCCAAGCAAACGATCGAACCCCGCCACCGAAAGAGCTGCCTGTATGGAAGAAGGCTGCAACAGCCAATCGGTCAGTCAATGCCTAACTACTGGTTTAACGATTGTACAGGCAGAATGAGACTGCTGTACATGAAGTTTGCTATAATAAGATAGGGAACGAGATCTAGCTAATAAGCTCCTCACAGGTTGTTACCAGAAGTAATCGTTGAATACCTTAGATTTATGTTGGCCCTTTGAAATTGTACAGATAGCCCTGTAGTTTCCATAGCCTGAGTTGTAGATCTGTGGTTCGCCTTCCAGCAAGCATGAATATTGACCCATCTTTCAGAGCTGCTGCGTCCTCACGGACTTTTTTGGCCAATTCACTCCCAAGTAAGGTTGGTATATTGTGTACCACCAAGCTCGTATTTTCACCACTGCTGAGCACACTATCGAATGTCGCAAAAGGGCCAGGCTCGGCGCCTTCTTCGCCGTCTGACCCGAACCAAAGGACGGCGCCCTTGTGTTTGAACTTAATGTCGTCCCACCCGTAGCATTTGACGATGTAATAGCGACTTTGCGTCTTGCATAGCCCTGAAAGGTATATCAGATCCTGCACGATTTGTTCCCGCATCTGGTGCAAGACGAATTCATCCATATCTTCGCGCCAAACGGCCTGGCCCGCTACCCCTCTGAACCTGGAGCCGGATAGGGAAAAAAGACGGCGATGATACTCGGAGTTTCCCTTGTCCAGTTGTGAGGCCCGAGCTCGCTTCGCTCCCTTCCGTTCTTCTACAAATGACTTCAACAGGTCCCGACGAGCCAAGATGTATGCAGACGGCCCGAGAACCTTGCTCTTCTCTGATCCTGTTTCTTCCTGCCTGTTGTCCAATGTATCCTCAACTTCGTCCCTTTCCACAGTAGCTGTGGGAGGTTGGCGTAGCGCAAGACTTCTAGGCACCCACCATGGTCGATTGGTCTCGGGGTGGGAAATGATGCTGAAGTCTTGGAAGAAGAACGTCGGCATGCGCAATTTCGTGACAGTATCGAGTCGGACAGGTGTTGCAAGAGCCTGGGCTGCGATCTTATTAGTGCCCGATCGTAAGAGATGGGTCGGCACTTCTCTCACCAAAGGGGTTCTTGCGAAATTGCCTCTCGAAGAAGTTCTCAGGCTTGCCACCTTTTGGTTTCCTTTTCGTGAACCGATCTCTAGCTTCCCAGAAAGCCGGGTCCATCACTGGCGAGAGAGGCAGATCGCCCACTGCTGTTTTGACAGCCTTGCCATCTCGGTCTATTTGGGGACCTTCGGAACCAAGGTTGCGCGTGGTTGTCGCATCGTCATCTTCGCTCGGTAACGCCGCCGCTTTGGAACTGTACAATGATCGTTTGGTGATAACGCTGCCAGGTCGGCATCTGTGGATAGCACCGCTATGTCGCAGCGCTGTACATGGTCTCATAACCGCATATGGACTGGAATGAATATTGTTGCAAAAGCTGAATGCGCTCAAAGCCGTCTTGACTTTGACGAGAAATGAAGTGACGCAATGTCCCAAGCTTCCAAAGCTTCAGGGCCCAGTTTAGTGGGCGGCGCGCTAGCACTACATAGAGCCACCGAAGCGAAGCTGCAGCCGCACCCCACGCGACCGACACTTCCACAGCCTCATCATCTGCGAGAGCTCACTGTTCTCGGACCTAGTACGCAACAGTTCGAAGGTCTGCCCTCGACGTCCGCTCACGAGCCCTCCACAGAATGAATTGCCAACGGGCAATATGGCGGTTATCAAGACAATTGCCGTCTAAGCACGCCCGCAGCTTTTCCCAGTTCCCTGGTGCCCCAAGTTACTCCCCACAAGGCGCTATCCCCCTACCGTACATCACGGAAGTCTCAGTAAGCTCACAGTGAGCCATTGAACTATGCCAGCTTGCTAATTGGTTAGTCTGGTGGATGGAAAACTTGTAGGTTTCTCCTAACTTCAACTTCGACATGAAATAGCTCGCTAAATCGGCCATGAAGACGACATCTTCTCCAAACTCCTCCAGGTATGTCCGGCGTAAAGTCCTTACGCCGGATTCATCGACTGACCACAAGAAGGAGAGAATAATATGCCTCAACGGCCCGGTAGACGACACAGTATCCGCTTCAATAGTCGCGCAGCTGCTATGGCTCGAATCCGACAACCCCGATAAACCCATAACGATGTATATCCATTCGCCGGGTGGCTCGGTGGTCGCTGGCCTCTCGATCTACGACACCATGACATATATCCGATCGCCAGTATCGACAGTATGCTTGGGCCAGGCAGCCTCTATGGGCTCGTTACTGCTGGCAGGTGGCGAGAAGGGCAAGCGATATGCCCTACCACACAGCAGTATCATGGTCCACCAGCCGCTCGGAGGCACGCAAGGCCCTGCAAGCGATATCCTCATCTACGCGAACCAGATACAGAGAACTAGGGAGCAGTTGAACGAGATCTTCAGGAAACACTTGAACCAGGCTCATGGCACTGAGAAGTACGGCCCTAAGGATATGGAGGAGATGATGGATCGGGATAGGTATCTGAGTGCGCAAGAGGCAAAAGACATTGGTATTGTAGACGAGATTCTGACGAGGAGATCTCCTGAGAAAAAGGAGGGTGGTGAGAAAAAGATTGAGGGAGAGAAAGAATAAGCCAGAACCAAGATAGACGAAGGCAGACTCGGCTAAATCATAATACCTTTATCATGAAGAGACGTCCCGCGTTTATTGCAAGACTAAGTCCCCTGATTCAGGTCCAGATTCAGCACACTCGATTTGAGTTAGACTTTCAGGTAGGGAGGACAACTTTGCTCGCGAGCCAGTCGCAATCGAAAGAGCGACTTACACCATGGAAATGCCTAATACGCGGCCTGCGGTCATACATCTATAGTAAACGAGATCCTCTAAGTTATTGGCCATACATGTCGTAGATTCCTACTTATCTCTAGAGCGAGAACCCATACGGGCTTCAAGCAACTAATTCGAACCATTGTCAATGGCTATGTTCCCAGCGTGGGTTTCCGCCGCCCCAAACCCGAGATACCCTAACGCGGGCCCCTACCGCTGACCACTAACCCAGATCTGATAAACGTCGAGGCATACAGGTGCCTTACTCTTATAATACTCAACCTACCCCCGGTATTTATGGATCAAGTCGGCACGTCGGAGCCTGTAACTACATACGAAAAGAATAGGCGAAGTGCTAGATTGACAGCGTTCGAAAATCGGCCATATCCAATTGCCATATTACCCAGTATGTGCATTCTCAGATCCCGAACACTTCCGTTGTATGCCACATCTCTACATGTTAAATATCTGCAAATCTTCCCCTATTCCAGATGCCGGGCAGCTGATTACCAAATACACCAAACCCTCAACTCGCAGCTCCGCCTCACCCGCTCATTATCCATCTCTGAAGTATGAAAAGTGTTGTGTGGACACATCAACCGAATATTGCTGTCGCCCCGTCTCAAAGCCTCGCTGTCATAAAACTTGGGCGCGAGGACCTCTTCCGGTTTTTGTTCCTTGATATAACACCACCTGTGGTGGCCCTTTCCGCCCAATTTTGGCGGCTTCACCAGAACATTCTCGTTGTAGTATTCCGGAATACAGCCCAGACGGTCCCAATACATTCGTGGTAAGGAGATGTACAAGAAATCGTGGCCTTGAGTGTCCAAGACGGCCAGCGACTGTCTCCCATGGTCGCCATATGCTGAACATTGCATATCGTGGGCCATCGTACCCTTGCCCATGCCAATCCCACTGTCCACCTTTCCCTGAAATAGCGTCGCCGTTCCCTGCTTTAAGCCCAGAATTACGCATGGCCTCATCCTCAGCATAGATAATTTCATCTCGCAATCGAAAGAACTCTTTTCTCTCCTCATCGGTGGTGCCTGCTTCCGTCTTAGTTCCTGTGAACCACTCTGGAGTCATAGCGCGTAAGTGAGCCCTCGCAACAGCGGGGGTGTAGTCCGAATGAGCGAGAAAGAACGGAACAAGACTCTTTCCAACTGGCCGAGGGTTCTTGGGATGAACATGGTGGCCCTCCTGCACCGTGACGTCTCTCAATGTGTGGCTGATGACAACAGCAGAGCGGACCTTGAGTCTCTCTTTGAGTAGCGACATGACTGATGGATAGTATTCCGAATACATGATTTCGGGGTCATGGACTGACGAATGAGAGGCGTCAATTGCAAGCGGCTGGTGCAGAATCTGGAAACCGTGACAGTGACTCTGAAAGGCCTCGAAGATCCGTCACTGGAAGGGTACGAGATGCGATATCAGATGCGGTGCCATTGAAGCTCGAGATACCGTCTAATTTTGGCGATGTTTCCAATGAATAATAGTTGAATGAAGCCGATAAAGTGGAATGGGGCTGTTCTGACTCTCGAGGCTTCGCTGCATCGCCTGAAACTGCTGTTAAAGTCGTCGTGGTCATGGCTTACGGAACAATACGTAGTATCTCGGATCGATAGGTCGTTCGAAATGCGAAGGCAAATTGTGGTTGAGTATCGCACGTTTTGGCGACTGAAATACCCAGCACGGGACCGATACGGGCAGCTCTGTGTAAGCACTTGGCCTACTAAAAAAATCACTGAAGCCCAAGTGCTGATTGTAGAAATTCTTCCCAAACCTGGTTGTATCCACACACTAAATTGGTAAGAAAGCATACCGCTATGATAGGAAATAATTGGGTAGAATAACCAAAGGCTGCATCGACCATGACGGTGATCTACCGGTAGAGGGAGGGCGACCTGTAGACCAGCGGCCGCCTAAGCCACCAAAACTCAGCTTAGCATCACCGACTTTACCACAACCGGGACAGGTCACGTCGCATCGATCGCTGGTAGCTGCTAGGTTGTTCTGTGCACGAACGGCTCCGAATTATGGTTTATCGCGATTAATTCAGTCCGCTTAGCTGTGTTATCTACAAATAGCTGGGAGTATACGATATCCTTGGGTGGAGTGTATTCAACACAATCAGTTTATTTGAAGGTAATTATAGGTATATTAGCTGTTGTGAGAAACGGATAATGGTGGGATAGCATCATAAGTCCGCTCTTTAAACCAGTTCCTTGACGAATACCACGAGCTGATTCTATAAGGCGTCATTGAAAGCGCGGTTTGATATGGGCATACCTTGCTAGACGACCATTTTACCACGAATTGGCCTAGATATATGATCTTTTCTCAAGCAACGGGCTGTACCGGTCTCTTCTTTTCAATTAGACCATTAAAATTCATCTATACTCAAGTCACACTCTTTACCCTGAAAAATGACATAGGCACTTGTTTTGCCAGCTAAGGGACATAGGTCGGTTGTAGTATGTGAGAAGCTTTCAGGGGTCTTGGAGAAGCTCGATTTAAGTGGACCCTAGTTCTCTTGTTTCTCGTCGTATTCATAAAGTCAACTTGTATGTTTGTCCCAACGTACTTTCTTAAGTGACCCAGTCTCCACGAAAGCGTTTATCGATCAAATTTTCAACTCGCTTACCAATCACCACGTTCAAGTCAGCTTCAGCCAAGAAGAATGATGTGGTGACTTTCGCAGGCAAGAGAAAGTCTACTTAGTCTTACCTTTCGCAACCAGTTTCACTGGGTTGCTTTTTGTAGCGTCGAATCAACAAAAAACAAGATCCGCATCACGTTCTTTCCGCTAAATTAAAAGCTTTACCACCTCGTCTATATATCATAATGGAACGATGACAGTCAATCTGTGTGGAGCTGTGTGGCCGCATGATCAAGCAATGAAAGCCACTTGGTTTAGCACCAATCGCGCATATACTCTCGAAGTGCCCGACGAAGTGGACCACTCCCGGGTCTGTGGGAGGCAAGAATGATAATAAAGGTTGGACCAGTAACCAAGCTGCAACAAGAAGCCGCGGGACATTGAAGAAAGCCTGATTTATGTGCCTGTTATGTTTGTGAGAGTTTCCGTCCTCCCTGATCCTAGCCCCCAAACCCATGATAGTGGGGGCCATAAGCTTTAGTGGGGGCTGAAATAGCCTACAAGTACAAATAGTCGCCTTCATAACCATCTTTTCTATCATTCTTGATCCTCTACGTAAACACCCAATCTTTTCAATACATTTGACGAGAGTTCTCGCGGCTGCATGGTGATGCAGGTTCCCCATACTCGACGAACGAGAGAAGACAATAGGTCATCTACCAATCAACAATCACCCTTCTACTTTCCCCTGAGTTCAATGAGTCCTCAATTGATCTGCCTCAGGCATCGAGTCATGGGCGCCTCCAAAGACACGAGGGACTATGTTATTCTGCCCCCGCGGTATGGCAACACGGCAACCGCCGAAAACCATGCGACCCATCTTCATGGTTCGCCATTTTCGGTAGCCTCGCTGTACTACACAACCCCATGTAACGAAGGCAACCAGAAGGGTCGTACACTGAGCCTATCAAACACCAGAGCCAAGATAATTTTTGCTTACAAACCTTTTGTCAGCATTCAAACATCTGATGGCTGAAAGTTCCCTGCCAAGAACGGAATTATGGCCATTCATTGGCCAGACTGGATGATGGGTGTACGTTGTGGGCATACATACCACAGCTGACAAAGAGCGCCAATATTGCTTGAAGGATTCTTTGATGACCCTAGTCAGCTCATCGACGGCACTTAGCAAAATGCCCAATATGCCTTGCGTGGAGGCTGGGCGTCCTTTGGCAGTCGCACGTTCAGGAGGTAGTGAGGGATATACCCAACTGATCGGTACATGCGAGGCTCGTACGCCAATGGGACCGAGAATGGGTGGAAGCAGCACAGGCATTTTTTAATTTGCCTTCCCATGTTGGAGCTGCCGGTTCTGTCCGCGGCCAGCTCATGGCGAGCCTGGATACCACGCACCCACGTCCCTCTTGCATTGCCCGCCCGGCTCTCTGAGACCTCGCAAATTCGAGAACTTGCAACCCAACCACGAAATAGGAGATTTCCCATTCTATCGCCACTATGGACTTTACCAGGTATGGTTTTGATAATGAATCCACTAATTGTGTGGACAGAGCTAATTAAACCAACCAGATCAACCAAGACAGGGCTGGAGAAGAAAGGGGCATTGATAAACGAGAACCTCTTCACTGTCCCGCACGTTCCCTCCATCATCACATTCCAGAACTCCGATGATCGACTCCAGCGCATACTACTTGGTCTGCCTTCACATTCGGATGTGACGGCGGCATATTTGTCCACATGGGAGACTAGTTGGACTGCACACCCAAACGGCGCAGTTCCAGCAGAAGGGGTTCAAACTCTCGGGACGAAAGGGGTGTCGAAGAATACAAATAGTTTTTAATCAAGAAGATCGATACGGAGAGGGGTCAGGAAGCCGGTCACTGATTAGGGGTTCTGGGATTATGGTTGAGTGTTACTGGTTACTGCTTGGAATTACGCGCTCAGATTGGAGCTGACGGATAGACTTTTCCTATGGCTTGTCCATCAATAACTATCTTTTAAGACAATACCATGGCTATAGAACAGCTTTTCTCTTTATAGCCGATTCGAGATCTCGTTTATCGCGGCAGCTTGCTTATTCATGCCAGCAAGCAACAGTGCTAGATCCCTACCAGCCATAGCAAACCTAGATGAACGTAAGCTACACCTCACTTGATCGGGTAGAAATATTAGTGGACTAAGCCTTTACTCACCGGATGGATGGATGCCTCTTGGCAAATGTTTCCAACAGATCAGGGCGAGGTTCTAATCCACCCAGGCCAACGAAGACCTTTCGTCCATCTTGGCTAGCTTTCTCGGCTGCGCCGGCTACCCGCGCGACTAGAGAGTGAAAGAGCTCAGAGTCATATTGACCAGGAATACCAAATCTGAGAAGTCAGCGAATTGTCTTCCTTGAACCGCTTAGGCCAACTTACTCCATGCATAGATCCGCACATCCTATCAGCATAGCGTCGAGGCCGGGTACCGCAGCGATTTTCTCGACGTTCTCAACACCCTCTTGCGTCTCGATCATAGGCATGATCATGACTTCTTGATTTACCACTTCGCCTATCGCAGCGTACGATAGTGTGGTTGTATATTGAGTCATGGCTGTGACCATGGTCACGGACCGGTGCCCCTATCATCATGTCAGACCTTGTTGTCATTTGCCGCATGCTGTTTTCAGCGGAAGGCTGAGAATGACTTACCAGGGGCGGGAACTTGGAAGCATTTACGCACATCTTCGCTTGCTCGACATTGTTAACATGAGGAACAATGATTGCTTGTGCCCCTGAGTCAAGACATCTTGAAATCCATTCTTGCGCACATGTTGGGACCACTACCATTGGTGTAATACTTTGATCAAAATTAGTTCTTGTTCTCTGGGCAGACATTTGACTTCTCGTCACCGTATTATGATAACCCTGAAACACTACCATGCGTATAGTAATTGGCCTATGACCGATACTAGTGATCTAGATCCATATGAAAAGTCGGAGATGGATAGGGATACCTTCTATGGCAGGAAATGAAAGAGTTTTAGAGGTGAAGACTAATGCACTCACCCAACATTAAGACATGAGACAGCAACATCTTTCATGCTCTCAATGCTCATTGCCATGTGTTCCAGATTCATCAAAATCGCAGAGTATCCAGCTCGCTTGGCAATCAGGGGCATCTCTGTGGAGAAAGCGATACGCATTCCGAATGAATGGGCAAGTTTATTATCGAGCATTAGCTGCTTTACCAGATTTGGTCGACATATCTCTCGTGCTGCTGCGAGCTGTTCCGGAGGCACAGCTGCACGATTCGTCGAAGAGCTGGTAGACATTGTTCTGGTGAGGTATAGAGCTTTCGTAACCAAAGTAGATTCGATCATAAAATATTTCGTATTTCCGACCTGAAAATGATCATACAGGATAAACTTGGAGAGTACATGGGTAACTAACGTCGTACATAGCCCGATAGTCGATTTGACATTGCTAAACTTATCTGATCTAGGTGTGGAGCGATCCCCCTTGCCATCAACCCATCGGTGCTTGGCCCGATCTCCGAATTAGGCCCCGATTCGCCTATCATCGGCTTCTAGAGCCCGAATCGCCTTCCAGCACAATGTTACCCTTTACTTCCAAATTGTCAATTCAATACGGTAACTGCTCGGTTAAGATACCACTGGCCGATTAGATGCGGATTTGCTATGGTGCACCGGAAGAGGGAGCCGGGCTCCTTATCTTGGATGCCAAGTGCGACGACGTATGCACCACGAGTTGATGGGGTGTTTAATAACCACCATAGTCCTCAGCATGAACACGATTAATTTCACTCATCTGATGAAACATGCCATCGCTTGTGAACCAATCAACCATGACGTCCGATAAGCATGACACTACCCAAGAGGTGGGCACGGTCGCCGTTGGGGAAGGGGAATATGTACCACCGGAGAAGGTTTCATGGGGAAAGAAGATATTATATCATCTTTGGGATTCTGACCAGCATCTTAAAAGCCCCGAGGTATGATGGTTCACGATCATAGGTTTTGTTGGCAGATTCTAACTTACAATCAGGAGCGTGCGCTTGTTCGAAAGCTCGACTTTGGTATCCTCATCTGTGCCACTCTTGGATGGGTAAGTCCTGTTCGCATGCGGCAAGATCGGCAGCTAACTTGAGACAGTGGATGAAATACATTGATCAGAGTAATCTTTCTAATGCTTGTAGGTCTTCACCATTTGACTGAATAGTGCCAGGACTAATCTTCTCTAGACGTGAGCGGTATGAAGGAAGACCTGGACATCGAGGCCAATGAGTACACTTATATGCAAAGTCAGTTACCGCGGGTATACCAAAATACAAGATTCCACATTAACATTTACAGTGTGCTACACAATCGCCTTTGCTATCATACAGATTCCAGCGAATGCAATCGCTCTGAAGATCCGACCCCGAATCTGTCTGGTGATATGCGAGATTGGTTGGACCATCTTCACGTGAGTAATCCCCTGATGCCTCCTTTGCAACTTGGCTGACAGGGTTCCAACAAGATTCGCACAAGCTGCTGCTAGAAACAGTAATGACATGTACGCCTTCCGGTTCATGATCGGCATGTTCGAGTCAGGGTTCAGTCCAATCATTATCTTCCTCCTCGGGTCATGGTACAACAAGTCGGAACTTGCTAAACGAATTGCCATCTGGCACATCACCGGCTTCTTCGGGTCTGCTACATCGGGCTTCCTGGCGGCGGGCATCTACGAAACGCTAGATGGACATCTGGGCCTCGCAGGGTGGAGATGGTTATATATCGGTAAGATTCGTCCATCTATTAAGTTACCATCAACTGCATACTGACGAGAGCTAGTCTGCGGCTGCATGTCTCTTCCCGTTGCTGTTTCCGTGTGGTTTCTCCTGCCTGACTACCCACACAATACCAAGGCATGGTACATAACCGAAGCAGACAAGGAAATTGCTATGCGACGAGCAGCCAATCAAGGAAAAGTCGACGTTACCGGCAAGTTGGACTTTGCTCTGGTCAAGCGAATGCTTGGTAACTGGAGGTGGTGGGTGCTTTGCCTAATGTACATATTCGTGAGTTTCCCTAAGCCAAAGGCAAAGCGACATGTGCTGACTATTTGAATAGTACGGCAATAGTTGCCAAGCGAATCAGTACTTCTCGATATATCTCAGTAAGTGAATTATCGTTGCTTCATCACGGTGTGTCATACTAATCCTCCCCAGAAAGCGCAGGCTACTCGGTTGCCATGCGAAATGTCATTCCAGCATGCGCAAATATTGTGTCAATGGTAACCGATTTCACTTGGGGAATGATGTCAGATATGTGCCGCAATCGATCCTACTGGATGGTAGGACCGTTGGTAAGCCTGAACCTGCCCTTTTCATGAATACAATGCTCGCGATCCAGATGTCTGACTGCTCTTAGCTCTGCACGACTGTCATTGGGTCCGCTATCTTAACCGCATGGCCCGAAGCAGATGCACCCAAGGTCGCCGGATTCTTTCTGTGCGCAGGTGGCTACGTGACCGCTGTGGCATGGGTATGTGACTTCAATGTATCGCTAGGCTGCCGTGAACTATACTGACACATCTGGTAGACCTGGGCGAACGAGATCAATAACGGGCATGCCGAAGAACGTGCATTGACGGTATCTAGCATGAACGGTCTCTTCTACGCAACAAGTGAGTGCCTATCATGAATTTCATATGGCTTGAAACGGTAGCACTCGTACTAATTGCCGTAGACTCATTCCTGCCAATCTTGATCTTCCCCCAAACCACAGCGCCCAAATACGCGAACGGTTTCCCATCCATTCTAGCTTTTGCTCTTGTCGCCATTGTACTTGTTCGTAAGTGAAATGACTTTTCCACTACACGAGTGCCAGAGCTGACATTGCTTTCTAGTGGTTACCGATTACATGCACAAGCGCCAGCTGCGACAGGAAGCACAGCTGGAGGCTGAAATACCCCCGTCAGAAGCCCACCCATCAGAGAGCGAGACGGAGAAAGAGCTTGATAACAAATTGGCGGGAGCAGTTGAGCCCGTGCGAGGATCAATCGCTATTATGTGATGCAATATCTTCGAGTTTGTTGGGAACAGCGCGGTTATAACGATCTGATCGTGTCCTTTTGGTAGGCAGTGAATGCTCAACTAAGTTGACGCATGTCCTAGCTAGTCTTCAAAAGCCATTTGTTCATCTGGCTGGTGTGTTTCTGTTGGGTGCGCTTGGGAGGACCTGCGCGTATAGCCACTGCGTGAACTTGACACTTGGCTCGTCGATGAATCTCGTGACAATCTCAGCGGCCCATATCGTGATGGGAAGAAGTACGATCTGTGGCAATAAAAAGGCCACCTCCAAACCCAGAGGACCGGTCTTGGGGAGTGGCATCTTGTCAACCCAGCTGCTCAGATTTTGTAGCTGCCCTCCAGTGTGCCATCCAACCGCCGTATAAAGGCGGTCGCCAATCGTCCATAGAATTGGGGCATGGACCAGGTATAGAGCGTAAGAGATGCGACCAAGATACTGACAAAATCGAGTCTCGAAGAACACTTTTAGCCACTTAATCCTTGGTACCGCCGCGACTAGCATCACCGCAGCCCAGAACAAGTAGAACCATTTGTACTCAAAGACTGCCTGTGGCTTGAACAGTGACAGATAGTACCACCCTCTCTGCTTCCTCAAATTTGCGATATCCGTAGAGTCGCATTCTGGAACGCCCCCAAGGTACATACTGAAAGCCAAGAGATGGTAGAAAATGAAGACCTTCACCGAGTCCAGTCTTGCCAAAAAGTGAGGCAGCTGTCGCTTCTCGGCAAGCAGGTCTAGATCGCAGAGTAGCATGCCTGATACGAACATGGCACCGTAATAACCATCTGCGATATACATGAAGTAGAAGATCAAGGCCACTTGGCACCATAGTCGAGCTTTCTGAGTTGTTCTCGAGAGCGCCATCAAGGTCGTGTAGGTGATAATAGACCCTTTCATCTCGACGGGGATTGACCACAAAGGAAGGTCATACGATAGCCATTGACGGTCATTGCCGAAGGGGTAGCTGAAGTTCTTCACACTGGCGTACCATTCCCACACTTCTTGACGCCAGTTGTCCTTCGGCGTAGCATTCTCCATCCATAGCCCCAGAGCATGCCAGGAGCTGATGTAGATGAAGGTGACGATTATCACAGGGATCCAAAGGCGGAACCATCTTCTAAAAAGTGCGGATGCGATATTATCGCCCAGCCTTGTGTGTTCCCCGTCATGAATTAATCGTAAGGGTTTGCTTGATAACGCATATCCTGATATGACAAAGAATGTCGCAACTGCGTAATGGCCCCCATTGAAAAAGTTCCGCACGAACGGAAAGGCTGCCAAGTGGTGGTTGCCTTCGTATCCAAAGCTGTTCTCCAGAAGTCGATTTTGGTCCGTCGATCTATGCGCCCATAATTCATGGTGATGCCAATAGACGATGAAAGACGCCAACCCTCTGAGACCATCCAAATAGGCTGTTCGTCTGAGCTTGTCGGGTTGGACGGCTGGCTTCGGCCAGAAGGGTGAAATGATGCGCTTAAGCAAGGCGGTCACGATGTGGATTGATTGCCTTTTTCTGAACCGTAGCTCTGACATCGGCGTCCGGGCAGTCTTCCAGGAAGGATATCCAGCCTCCATCAGTCCAGGATCTAGTAGTCCCTCGCGCTTGGACTCAGACATGTCTGCTAAGGAGATGGTTTCCATCAAAGGTGGGAACTCAACAAGCTGCTGTTTGCCAAGATTTTTGGAGGTAGGCAAAGCCTTGTTCGATTTCAGTTCTTGTGCGGTGGCAGCGAGTTCTTTACTAGAATCCATTTGCACCACGAATGCCCCAACATCAAACTTACTAACTGCCGTTGTGCCTCATGTGTGCAAATCCGTAGTGTAATGTCTCCAATTGCGCCAAGGTAATACGAGTGGGCTCGTGCCAAAGAAACGTCATGCAAGGAGATTTGAGCCGCGGAGTAATTCGTGACGGTTTGGGTATCTTCTCTTTCACAAGCTTTCGGGAAGGGATACACTAGCTAGTGCTTTTGAGATTCCGAGGCCAAAGCAGATCTATGCGGGGGTTCTGTGGGGTGGTGGAAATTACCTGGTCGATTGGCCGCTGTTTAAATGAAGTCTGGGGTAATGGTGCCTCCGGGGTGCACAATAGGCTTGGCAAGAAGCTTGGGGGAGATCAATGCCGGGTTTGCAATGACGCTCATGGTTGCATCGTGCACTACCGTGCGGCTCCTTATTGACGGAACCATCTCGTGGTAGAGCTTCGCTTCCTGGTTAGCGAGAGCCAAATGGTCGTATGCAAGCTCTCGGCAGCATGTGAATGATTGCGAGGTAGGGTCGCATGTGGCTACCCCGACCAGCGGTCTTTCCCTGGACTCGCGAAAGCGAACCCCAGGATGATCGGCAGTGAATACCCCTGAACGTGGATTGCCGATTGGCTGCTCCAACTATACGGCCGGGCCCTAGTACAGACAACCCATGTAATATTCGTACTACGCGGGAACGCAGGCGCAGAGGTAGATCCTTGTAGTCTGGTCGAGAACTGCACACGCAACTGTTCTGCTGTCAATACAGACTCCGAGGAACTAGACTAATCCTCCACTGAAATAGCAGGTGATTGCCCCTCCCTAACAACCGTTCTTCTAGTCGGTGGGTCGTCGGCACGACGTACTATTGAATGTCCTGTACTCGTCGTTACAACAGCTCAGTCGAGTCTTTGTTACCAGAAATCGAGCCAATCTGCATCTGAATACAACACATGCACCATCGCATCGGGTAGATCCCGAAGGCGACATCGCCTTGCAAATCCCTACTCCTTGAGATTGGCTATAAACTCTCTTCCTTAACAAGTTGTTCACTCATCATTCATCCCTCCTGAATATGAACTCCCCATTGACACCTCTGTCGCCGCGACTGGCGGCTGGCACGGCGAAATGGAGGAATCGAGTACCCACGCAGATACGCAGACTGATCCCTATATACGCCGTCTGTCTGTGCCTGCTTCTCTTACTACTCAACGCTGATATCCTGCCCTCACGATCGAAACCAAACGTGTTCAAGAGGAATGCAGCGAAGCATAAACATGACAGAGCACACGAAGGGAACGTGTTCCCCAAGAAGATATGGCAAACATGGATGACTGGTCCTTTCGCGATGGAGCAGAGGGATTCAGATACGGCCAAGACGTGGGTGACAAAGAACCCAGGTTACAGATACGAGGTCTTGACGGATGATAACGCCTTGAGCTACGTGCAAGAGAAATACGGCCCGGATGGTTTTGACCGGCCTGACATTGTCGAGATGTACCGCACTGTCGATATTACCATCATCAAGGCAGACTTACTGAGGTATCTCGTCATGTATGCCGAGGGAGGGGTATACTCAGACATCGACGTTGAAGATCTTCGTCCAATCCATAGATTCATCCCCGAAAGATACGACGAATCTGAGATAGACCTGGTTATCAGCGTCGAGATTGACCAGCCGGATTTCAAAGACCATCCCATTCTTGGCAAGAAGTCTCAATCATTCTGCCAGTGGACATTTATGGCCAAACCAAGGCAACCCGTCATGATGAGGCTGGTCGAGAATATTATGGATTGGTTGAACGATATCGCATATGAACAGAAAGTTGCCGTTGGCGACATCGTTCTCACCTTTGACGAGGTCATCAGCGGTACTGGTCCTTCAGCATTTACTGCCGCCGTTCTATCAGAGATGAATGAGCGAAGCAGCGGAAAGAAGATAACATGGAACGATTTTCACGACCTTGACGAGTCCAAGATTGTGAGTCGCATCCTTGTGCTGAATGTCGAGAGCTTTGCGGCTGGTCAAGGGCACTCGGACTCTGGGAACCACAACAGTCGAGGTGCTCTGGTGAAGCATCATTACCACGCATCTAACTGGCCCAGTAAACACACAAGGTATTCTCACCCTGTATATGGCGAAGTCGAGCGATGCAATTGGAACCTCGACTGTGTCAGGACTTGGGATGAGAACGTGGCAGCTTTCGACAAGATGTCACCAGAGGAACAACAACAAAAGCTAGCGGAGCCTAAGCCCGAGCCAATGGGCCCCGGCTTTAATGGATTTCAGGCGGCAGCTCCTCCCGCTAATCCTCAGCAACCATTAGGTGATGCGGCAGCCGGTGCGGCTCAAGCAAAACCCGCGCCAGCAGCAGCATGACAGTAGATGGCTCTAAGGATGAACAAGGTTATTGGGAGTAGCCAAATCTAGACTAGCGAGTACGGAAGCCGCGGATACCATGCTGGTTCAGCGTGGAATATACGACCACGGTGCTATCATGTTATGCACATATCGCTTGAATATACAGAGTGGGCATGCTGTCACGGTATTGAGGGATCCTGGGCCCCGATCTGAAAGATGGATTGGAGTGATAAAGCATTCAAGAACAGCAGTGGCTGCTTACACTGTATTCTATGACTGGACGCTCCGCCGAATAGAGATGAAAGAAATGAATGTCTTTAAATTTTCTCATGCGCAAATTAAATCAAGTCCCTAGTAGCTAGTGTCGCAGTCGAAGTGGCGTAAGCACATCAAAGCCGTCACCTCCTCAATTTCCCACTCAAGGTAGCTATGCTAGATCTCGAAGGGCCTGCTGCCGTCGCGCTATTGCTGATGAGATATGGTGGGCTTTGCATACCAATGGGGTCTTGAATATCAGACCATAACGTCTAGTTCTGGTGTATGATGTCTAGGTTGTTGTCGTGGTTACGCATGGTAACAGGGCTTAGAGGCAGTGCTCTGTGGCGAAATCCTATGTAAGATACTGATAGCGCTTGAGAATGGGCTCATTGGTGCGATGGATAACCTATAATTTCACCGTTCAGATATAGTGACTCGACTGCAGGTGCTATATACTGTCTCGTTCAGATCGATGCTTAGCGCCTCGTGCAATACGAACCTCTATCGATGAATCAAAGTCGATGATTCAGATTAATAGCCACCAGCATGACACAGTGTATGGCTACTGGAGACTCTACAAGCTTTTTACTCAATACCTGCCAGGAGGTCAGCACGGAAAGCTGCACACTTCTCTAAGCCGCACTGCTTTCGCGAGTATATAACTCAACAACGCAACGGAAATAAAATCTTTCAAAATTACTGGCTCATGAGATATAAGACTATTAATTTATACACAGAGTTGAGAATTCTACGATCTTTCCTCGACTTTGATTATTGATATTCGTTCAAATTTTGCCGAAATTTGTGGAAAGTGTGCATCTTTCCCTCCTGCTGCTAGATCGCAAGAGGAATACCTCACAAACTCTCATCTATTAGAGACGACGCCCCTCGCATGACTTTGCTGGGCGCCAAGAAACTCGGAGGCAGCTGACCCGCGCGAAAAGCAAGACTGATAGTCAGAAGTCCGACATGAACGACCGCCAGCCGCGTAATGCAAAATGGTAGTAGCTCGCGAAGCGGATTCGAAGTAGGGACCAGGCTCTGCCAGGGACATTCTCGCCGACCCACTTGAGCCGCAGCATCCTTCGAATATGGAGTCGGAGGAATGCAGCCCTAGCATGAAACACTCCGAGTACCCCACGATCAGCGCCAAATAAATTGTTTCCCTTCCATATTGGGACAGTTGGGCCAAACCCCACCAATGACGGGACGCGAAATCACACCGTTTCTGTCAGACCCATAGCAATTTTAATGTTTTGGCGACAGCGCCAACTGCCCTTGCCTTGTCAGCTCCTCCCTCGGGTCACTCCATGGCTGCCGACTGGTTGATACAACAGCCAACAGCGGCCCACGGCCTTGGGACCGTCTGATGGTGATGGATACGCAGAGGGCCAGGAGGCTCTGCAGAATGGGTTGAGGATGCCTTAATTTGACAGTGAACGTATGCTTCCGCCTCCCGATCTGTCGATGATATTCATACTTAAGCTTATCCAAGCCCACAGCATCGACATGGAGCTTTGTTTCAGCAGCCCAGTCCGGAACTACACTCTTTACTACATTCGCTTTCAACATTGACATTCTTTTCCACGGTGCCGGCACCATGTTTCTCTCAACCTTGATTGTCGCCTCCACGGCCCTCATCAGCACGGTTGCCGCCTATGCCGACCCCGGTGCTTGCTCTGGCGAATGTTGGACACACGATCCTGCCGTAGCTCGTCGTAGCGATGGTACCTACTTTCGCTTCAGTACCGGCAGCAAGATTGGTATCTATAGTGCCTCTTCGCTATCCGGCCCTTGGACGCTAGATGGTTCCGCCATTCCTTCCGGCTCCTCGATTGACCTCACTGGAAACGATGATCTCTGGGCCCCCGATGTCCTGCTTATCGACGACACATACCACCTTTACTACTCGGTCTCCTCATTCGGATCTCAGAGCAGCGCGATCGGATACGCGACATCCACAACGTTGGAGTACGGGAGCTGGACCGACCACGGAGCCACCGGAGTCTCCTCTAGTGCTGGCAAGGACTATAATGCCATCGATGCCAGTGTCATCACTGCTGCCGATGGAAACTCCTACATGATATTTGGTTCTTTCTGGGGCGATATCTACCAGACCCAACTCAACTCGGGCGCAACCAAGAATTCCGGATCTGCCACTCAGATCTCATACACATCCTCTGGCACATCTGCTCGTGAGGGTGGATTCATGTATTACCGCAGCGGATACTACTATCTGTTCTGGAGTGAAGGCCAGTGCTGTGGCTATGATTCTTCCAAGCCTGCCTCTGGTGGGGAGTATAAGATTATGGTCTGCCGATCCACAAGCCCTACTGGCGGATTTGTCGGTAAGTGTCCCGGCGATTGTTTTGAGTCCTCACGCATATGGCTAACAGGTTATGGCAGACAAAACCGGCACCTCCTGCACTGCGAATGGCGGTACTGTGGTTCTCGAGAGTCACGGCACCGTCTATGGTCCCGGTGGTCAAGGCATCTTCGCTGATCCCAGCTACGGTGCTGTCCTCTACTATCACTATGTCGACACTACAGTCGGATACGCCGATGGCGATAAGAAGTTCGGCTGGAACACAATCACCTGGTCGAGTGGTTGGCCCACCATATAAGGCGTACCACTCTAGACTACACTCTAAATCCTTATTATTCTACGTATATAGTATAAAAACAATGTTCATAAACCAAGAGACAGCACGAGCTCGCGCGAATATGTGCCGCCTACGCCTCAGAATCATCTTTCGCAGGGTGAATCTATCTATTCTTCCCACATCATTACTCCATGTACCTGTTTCCATCCGCGGTGCCCAACACATCGGGTTTAATCGATCCGGAGTGCGGATAACACCACTTTCATATCCGTAAACTTCATTGAGGACGCAGCAGTGGCTTGATTTAAGATAAGCCTCACGGCTAGACCCTACTTTGGTCCACTTGGCCAGCTCCGAGTTATCGCTGGCTACCACACTCCCCTGCGGTACTAGCTGTGGGCCTCGTCTTTGTCGTCCCAAATTCATTCTGCCAACCGGAGTCGAAACAGACCGAATATGACATGAGTGGTCTCTCCAGTGAATTGCGGGACGGGGTTTCCGGGGTTGTATGGTTTTGTGGTTTCGACGTGGTAATGGGCACTAATGCGTGTGGCTGGGCCTGGCCGGGTTGAGACATTATGATGCTTACAATGTAGGTGTTCACGATTGTAGGTGATTGCGATAAATGTGAGTGGCGTGCTGTATCGAATCACGAAAAACCCCGTTTGGGATCGTTAAGAGTTTACGCTTTAATAATTTTTCTCTCAACCACATTTATATTCCATTTGCATCCGATTCAACTTGATCTTGCCTCTGAGGCTCTGTTTCTGTGCCATCCTTGGTGTTGGAACTTTTGAGGATCAAGCGGTACCCACTATAAATGTGTGGACCTTTTGCTCAATTGGCTGGCGCACAGCCTACGTTGCACTTATGTTGAATGGACTCCAATCAAGGGATTATCGAGCCCAGAGACCGTAGCAAATATCAGTATCCGTCTGCTGTCTGGGATCAGTTGTGATTCATGGCTATCATGTGCCCACCTACCGACATGCCCTTTCCGACTTGGCAGAAGCCATATGGAAGGGCCTGGACCTAGTAGCGGCCGCCAATTGCTGCGGGCACTTTTTTGAGTTTGGGGCTCCCAATTAGCTGACCCTGAGGCTGCAATTGTCGCCGTGAGCTGAGCATGGTATTAATCTGCTACCTGACCTGTTCGTTTGGCATAACGGATATATGATCCACGTAGGGCATGACGTAGGCAGACTATATCAAAGGCAAAGGAAAGCCAGAGCAATGAAGCGGTCCTCGTGTCATTGATCTGGGTCGTGCGTCGGCGCTTGAAGCAGTGGAGGCGGAACGGCCGTAGTAAGTACCAGCTAAGTCCTAGGGCGCCAATGTAGGGGACTTATTTCAGCGATGACCATGCTAAAAGCGCTACGCCGTCACGTCTAGAATAAATCAATAATCTCACTTGCCAAATGCCTATCGATGCAGGGAACTTTTTCCCCCCCCCCCTCCGAAGCCTCGTCGCTGGAGAACCACGGGCTATAGAATTTACAATGCGCACTGTACATCTTCAATCGAACTCCTGTCTCGAGGAAATGATTGATTTGCGTACTCGGTCCGCACAGCAGCGGCGGATCGCGCCGTGGCCCGGGGGCAAAGGGCTGCGCCGTGAGGGGACCGATGTCTCGGGACCGGACCAATCCTCCAAGGCATGCATACACACACCGAAAGAATGGCAGACCATGTACATGATCATCAGGCAGCTCTACGTCATTGAGCATCGGAAGCTGAGCGAGGTCATGACTATCATGGAACAACAGTTCGGCTTCAAAGCAACGTGAGTTGCTAAGTCCTCCCTCCGGCGTATTGTGCTTGCAACTACTTATCGGATGACAGAGAGCAAATGTATAAGAAGCGTTTCGCTGCTTGGGGCTTAGCTAAGAATAGAAAACGGGTCCGTCCGGGCACGGGAGATACAGCGACTCAAGTCGCACAAGGAGACATCGTCCCCGGGAACAGTGTCGCACAAGGGTGGCAGTCGCAAATGCTCGACAATTATAGAGTGGCTGGCCATGTTCCTACGGAATGTGCTCTTCATAGTATCTACGCCTGGGCAAATGGAAATTTCGATGGCTCGCAATGGTTGCAAACCTATCAGCGATTGGGAATCTCCAGCTCAAACGGTCCTGTCACCTACCCAAGCACGCAGATGTACCAGGATATGGCACTTTCGCAAGTCTTGCTAGCTCGCCGGGAAGGGCGCCTGGCGGGCATGGCCGTGAGGAAAGCTTTCTGGCAGCTCGAGAATGTCATCCACGCCGGCGACCCGGGCATGATGAGAAACCTTGTCGACATTGTCTTCCAGATGATCCAATCAAAGCAGTTCCCGCTGGTGCGGATGCTCTTCTCCCAGCTCGCCAGCCTCGCGAGTCATCAGCTTCCCAAGCTTCACCCACTAACTCGATATTTTCAAGAGCTTGCCAAGCATGACGACGATATCGCGGACGTTCTCATGACGACGTATCGATGTTTCGTCGAAAGCTTTCTTCGGCGTGTAGATAATAGTTTCTATTGGATATACGACAACTGGGTCTGGGACTCGAGCGTCAGGGGCATCGATACGGACCCAGAGGTAGACTACGAATATATTACTAAGACATTACAGACACTGGCACTGACGACAGAAGACATGGAACCCAGCGCGGTCTCACGACCACACCTGGGCCTGCTCAAGGATGCCGAATTTATCAGAAGGGACGGGTTTGAGAAGACATCAACAGCCAGTATCCTACGACTTCTCGAGAGAGAAGAGGATGATATCGAAGCTGCCACTGATCCTATAGTGGGCGCCTATATGAGGATCGCTACGATAAAACGAGCCATAGGCCGAGAAGATTGGCCTGCAGTCAGAAGATTGATGGATGCAAACATTGAGAGACTAGAGACGGCACACGGCTGCGACAGTCGTGAAGTCATTCGAGAGCTCTGGTCGTTAGAGAAAGTTATGAGGAAAGCAGGCAATGACGAGGTAGCTGACCTTGTTTTCGAAGACGCCCTCAGGCGGATTGACACATACCTATCGGAAGTTCCGGATTATATACATTGATCACACAGATCAAGCTCGATTGGCCATTGGTCATTGTTGCACGGTTATACTCGATGGGTTGACTTCACCTTTGCGCAAAAACACCAAACGCATGAATACCTAGGAGTGGCATGCACTGAGTCTTGTTCATGAGCTGACGGGCTGAGCTGGCTTTATTCCGTGCAAGGCGAAACTTTTGCGATGGAACCTTGGCAGATCTGGGCCTCGGCAGGCTGTTGGCGGGGCTGTTGACATTGTACAGCCAGTCGCTACATTTACTGTCTACAGTGGGCGGCGCGCTGAGTATTGCTGCTATTCGATGATAGCATGCTTCAAACGCCCATTTTTTCAATGAGACTCCTCCTACCAATTTCGCAGCCATCGCAATACAAGTTGCGCCAACTTCTATATTAAGCACTCGGAAGCAACTCCCCATACCGTGGGATTATGATGCCGCACACTTGATCGTTCCTGGTTGTGGCGCCACTACGGAGGTATCACCAGTGGGTTTAGCTTCCGGTTCAGCCGCAACGGGTCGCTAACTAGAACGTCACTTCTAAGAGCTGTCTCAAGCTAGACGCGTCATAGGAAGCTGCGCGACAGCTTCTGTACACATCGGCCAATGCTGTCAATACACCTCAATTATGTGTAGAACCTAGTTGTTCCTCATATCAGCATCAGCTTACCAACCCCTCCCCGGATTGGGTCCTCGTCTCACTTTCCGACACAAGCATATGCCTCCAGCGACACGGACACAGAACACACCTAGAACCTCCCAGTAGCATCCCCAAGAGGCTCGTCCCAGAGTCAATCAGCAACCATGTCCGCCAATGGCGGTTCCAGAGTGCAGACGCACGCTAAACGAGCGTACTCCTTCAGTCAGCGACAGGTAGATCGTGTCGTTAGTCCGCAAAGCCGACAGAAGTCCTACGATGCGACAACTCAATTCGCTACCGAGAGGCCTCTCCTATTCGTACGTGCTTACTCCCTCCGCAACGCCCTCAATTGAATGCTTCATGAAGTCTGACTTTATCTACTAACTTCTGTTCGCCAGGCCTTCATAGCCTCGCAGATCATCTTCTCCGCCCTCCCACTCGGTCTCTTCATCTCCTTCTCGCTCTCGACTGCCGCCTTTGCCATCATCTCCGCAATCGTCTTCGCGTTCTTCTGGATTGGCGTCGCACTCTTCGTGCTCGCCCCGGTCCTCTTCGTGACCTTCAGCATCGCCGTCCTCGTCTGGCTCTGGGCCGTCGCGACCTTTCTCGTAGGCCGCTGGGTCTATGGGCAGCTGCCCGTGAGTATGCAGGGCGACATGCAGGTCCAGATGCCAAACGGGAAACAGGTCATCTTCCAGAAGGAACGAAAGAGCGCGGCCGGCATGGAGTTTGAGAATGTCGACATCAAGGACGAGGCCATGGAGATCAAGAAATAGGTTCTCGGCGAGGTTATGCTGGTCTTGTTCAAGGTGGGGGTGTTTTTGATTCACGAGGGAGCCAAGGGTTGGCTTACGGTCTGGCGTATATGGTAACCAGCACATCGGAATGAGTGTCTGAACGGACTCGGTAAAATGGCAATTGGGCGTCCGAGAAAGTATGAAATACCCATACAGTTTGAAGGGGGTGCGACGTAAACATTACGATCAAGTCAGTAAACTAGAGGCTGATACATCCCACCGCAATAGATCATTATTGTCTTGCCCCAAAATAGGGCCGTTCCTTTCTAACCTAGAGTTTCCATAACCCTTCACTTCAGAAGTAACATAAATCTTTATTTCGATACCTCATCGACCCGTACCCATTGAGCCCGCAGATCAACTGGCGAGTCGGACCATGCCCGCGCAAGTCTGAACGGCTTTGGAAACCACTCTGGCTCCTCTCCCGTTGTGATCATGTGGACGAGAGCCTCGGCACTGCGGAACGCCATCGCCATACCATGTCCGTTCATTCCCACTGACATCCAGAGTCCCTTCTCACCGGGCGCCTCGCCAACCAGTGGAAACGTGTCGGGAGTATAGCAGGTGATTCCTGCCCAGTCTCTCACATGTTCACCCTCCTCGCCCCAGGCCTCACCATAATACCGAGCCGCAGCATGTCTAAGATAATCGGCGATCGCTGGGTTGACCTTGGAATCATCTGTGACCCCCTTTTCCCGAGTCGGCGAGAGAAATCGGCCTCCACCGTATAGAACATCACCTTCACCCTCGAGACCAGGGGCGCGCCAGTGGAAGTAGTCTCCGGAATGGGCGTCATTGAGCGCGACTTGGATCCGGGTAACTGGCTTATCCGCGATCTTACTGCCGGAGCGGATCGCACTGATTTGACTCCTGCTGGGCCACATGAATCCAGTTGTCGCTAGTCCAGAGTGAAGGACGTTGGTGAAGGCATTCGTGGCTAGGATGACCTGTTTAGTCTCAACAACACCTCTATCGGTCTTGACTGCCCATTTTGTGGTTTGGTCGTCCTTGGCATGAAGCTGGGTAACTTCCAGCACGGGCGTGTTTGTCTGTAAGTTGAGGCCCTTTTCGAGGTCGAGCTCTAGCATCCTGCATACGAGACGATAGGGGTTCTGCGTATGTCCAGGATAGGTGACGGCGCCTACAAGATTGGGAATGCCAATGTGCTGACTCGCGGCTTCGCCCTCGTACACTGTCTTCACCCCTGGAGGCACGGCACCAGGCCGGCGTTTCTTGAGCTCTTCCCTGATGGCCAGGACCTCCTTGACCTTGGCCCACGCATCTTCCGTCAAGTAGCAGTCTGCAGTCTCGACATCCTGGAAATCACAGTCAACGTCATGCTCACGCACGAAGTCGGCAATCTCCTGGACGTTCTGCTCCTCCAGCCACTCAAATTTGAGCGTCTCCTCTTCGCCGAATGCGCCGGCATAGTACTTGTGGTTCCGCCACCAGCCCGCGCGGCAAAGTCCTCCATTGCGTCCTGATGCTCCAGAAGCGGAGGTACGCGCTTCGAACATCAGAATCGATAGTGATGGATCACGGGCGAATAGCTTGTAGGCTACAGCGGCACCCGTAATACCAGAGCCAACGATGACATAATCGAAGAGCGTCGAGGTGGGAAGCTCGGCTGTGGTCCGATGCTCTGCGATCCGGTGAGGTGGGAGCTGCCAGTACGATGTGGTGGGGTTTGCGACCGGTAGGCCAGGTAGATGATCGCCGCCACCCATTATGTGTGATGTTGCCCTGACTATAGTCAAAGTGGGTTTATGTGTGGATGTTTTTTACTCCTTCCGCCCATTCTTGAAAGCTTCAGAGCATGACGCTACCCAAGTATATATCTCGGTTCCAGGCATCCATATAATCCCGGACATCACGCTCCGGTAATAGCGGAATTTGCCGTCCGCGACGTAAGCCCACGAGATTGAGATCCTTGTTGCTTTTACCTTTGGATGTTTAGTCTGGATGACCATGCAACGCCTGCCTTTGGTTATCTAGCGTGCATCTGGGAGCATGTACTTTGTTGGATTCACAGTCCACCATTGACGAGAAAGTCAACGCTGCCGCCTGGAAATTCATCGTCGTCAACCCCACCATCATATCATCAATATTCGTCAGCACACGTATTGCCGCCGCATATACAACTTCTCCATTCTGCCAATCACATTCTTTCAGATTACTTGGATGGTCAATCAAATGGACTCTGCGCCTAGAACACTGCATCTTCCTTGGAAGCATTCAACGTGCACCACGCTTCTGTCGGCAAGTTGCTGCCTATGTGCCCGCGACACCAACCACTCAAGGCAGGGTGGGCGCCGTTTCTATGATTCCGTCGCGCATTCGTGGCATACGAGGATGACGACGCATCCTGTCTTCCACCACGAAAGACCGCGTGTGTCGACTCGGTGGCCAAATCACGTAATTAATCGAGTAGTCTTCGAACCACTCATTGTCTTCATCCGGTCAGGTCTATAATGCCCGAAGCTTTAGATGATGTATCTGCGAAGACCTCAGTCACTCGTCTAGAAAGGTATGGCAAGTAATTACAGCTTGGGTCAAGTTTTGAAAATTCGTCCGCCCATGCTGCAGACGTTTCGAAATAGGACATGGCAGTGCTGCGATGATAAATGAAGAAACTCCGCATTTACTATCGAGGAAAACTTTAGCTCTCAATTTCAAGCTAGCCCACGTTAACTCGCATGCATTGATTTACTGGAGGATGACATTGACCGAATGCTTCCGCTTTCATCGCCGTATATTTGCTTCTGGTTTCTTCCCGCCTCACAAGGAAATCTAAGCCCGCCAGCATACATTCCGCCTGCGAAGGGGCGTTGAGTACACTTTGCGCCGTTGTATTAGGGATGATTTAAGTAGTATCAGTCTGAGAGTGTCGCAATGCTTGAACAGCCTTGATCTCGCATTTCTTTTTCCAAATTTTATATGAATCAACCCGTCGGCGACATTAAGGCAAAGCGCAATAAGAAAACGGGAAAACTCTGCGAACCTTCTTATGTCCATTCCGCGCCTTAAGCATATATCATGTCATAGGTTTCAATTGATTCTTACTGATCAGGTGAATGTGCATACGAGCCACACATCTTTACCTGTATAAAAGTTGGGTTTCTTGTGACATACTATGCACTAACGGGAGAATACCTTTACTGTAGTATAATATACGATCGTTAATTGCGAAGATTGCGGTAGGCGACCCCAATGAAATTCGCAGTTCGTCCTTCCGGGGAGGCAGCCAAGATGCTGCTAAATGATATCATCAAAACTACTTGACAAACAACTCTCATGCATGACGTGGTTGCTTTATCTATCGGCTTACATAACTTACCGTCTGCATATAATAGTCAGATTTTTGAGACAGTCTTATTTGCTATGGGGTAGAACGACATTCACATCTAGTAATCTTGATAGATCCAGTCTTTCAAACTTCTGTGTGGTGCCAAATGGATATCAGGTTTCTATAAGTACGCTAGACTATGATCAACTTTTCTCCCAACCTCTTCTAGCCTACACCCTGTCAACCATTGTTATTGTCTCTCGTCAAGGTTACTGAGCACCTCTGTATCAGAGATTGAGATTGCCTCCTCTTCAAAGTTAGTCCGCTGAATACTTCCTTTTGGACTTTAGACCTAACAACACCACAGACATAATGAAGCTTACGTCCTGTACGTCCTTTTTGCTTCCTTTCGCCTGCACGTTTGAGTTGGCTGAGAATGCCCTCTGCGGCGATAGCAAGAGATGTTCTCGGAGATGCGGAGATGGGAGGTTCCATATTGTTCACGACGAGACCAATAGCGGCGTCTACTTTGGCTGCTCCTTTCTGCCGACCAAGATTCACGAAGTGTATGAGTGCGTTGCTACCGATAAAACGCTCAGAGCCGATGCCTCCACCAGGGCATGCGAAGCGGCTTCTGGACGATTGTCACACTTCCATTATTGACTCTCCTACAGTTTATTGTATCCTCCTTTATACGGCGAGGGCAAACTTCACTCGCGCCTGCAGAGAGAACGGATCTGGCTTTACACCAGTGTTGAAAGTTTGGTGATGATTCGTTTGCTGCCCACAGTGGTAGAGTCTGTAGATGACTAAAGGTTCGGGGACCGATTGAGTCCATACGAAATAAAGCTCGGAACATCATTTCTTGTCTTTTGGTTCATCACTCTTGATCTTCTCTAGATCCGGTATATCAACATGGGCAACCAAGTGGCTGTAAACTTGTTTCTTATGTTACCGTAGTCGTCTTCCACTAAATAGAAATGGCTCGCTGCGATACATGTATCACAAGGCGAGCTTCTGTGTAATTATGACAGCCTCGCTACACTAAAGCTCCCTCTGCTAGCCCTAAACTTTTGGTTACTCTATGGCGTGCGATCTCATGTTGTTGGGTTATTCGGGTCTTTTCATCAAATCGAATAGTTCTTGAAACTCGAGTTCAATAATGCCGCTCATATAGTTTCCCACCTTAATGCACCCAAGTCACTGTGACAGACTTCAGGGTAACTAATATCCAACACCTGATTTCTCAATGAACGCCCCCAGTTTCAGTCCAGTCGGTAAGTCGAACGCGACCCCCATTCAGGAACGATGTTTATCCAATCATCAGCTGTCTAGCTGCCACACACCCCACTCAGATTTCTCCGAAAACCAATCGGCCACTTTCTGCCTCATACAGACACGACACACTGAGCCGCTTGCCAATCAGAAACCGCATATTGATAGTGCTCCGCATTTTGATGGCGTTCTGGTTCGACCTTGATGCCTTGGCACATATCGCCGTGCTGGCCCACAAACATATTAATATTCCATGAGCGCAGCCATGCGAAAATGTCTCGATCTTGAAAAGTTCTGGCAGTCTCACACGAGAAATAGGCGTTACTATCCCACACCTTCTTTTTTTTTTTTTTTTTTTTTTTTTTTTTTTTTTTTTTTTTTTTTGGAAAAAAAAAAAAAAAACCACAGAAAGGACAACCAGACAACCCAAAGTAAACGAAAGAGCCAT
>JARVKF010000025.1:0-67157 GCA_039778275.1 Seiridium unicorne | reverse complement strand
TTTACATTCGCCCCCCAATTTTAAATTTTTTTTATTTTTAAATTTTTTGGATTTTAAAAACTTATATATTCTTTTTTTTTCCAAACATTTTTTTTTTTTTTTTTTTTTTTTTTTTTTTTTTTTTTTTTTTTTATAGCTACTTCTGATACATGCTCAGCGTTGCCCCTCGATATATGTAGCTCTCTTCCCAAACGCCCACCATGCCTCTTAAAAAGATGACCCGTGTCCTTTGGGAGGAGTACAAGGACCGGATCTGGCGCTGGTATATGGTCGAGGACTTGACATTGAAAGACATACTGCAGAACTTCAAGAACGATGGAATTAGCGTCAAGTAGGTGACAGTTCCCTTTTATTTTAAACTCGCATTGCTTAACACTTTTGTAGTAAGAATCAATTGGATTTCAAGTTGACGACGTGGAACATGCGCAAGAACATAACAGAGGAAGAAGCGAAATGGATGGCAAATCAGATGGACAACCAGGTGGCCGGCAATTCAATCGTGTTTGTTCGCTCCGGCAAGCGTTTGCAGGATGACCGGGTCGAGGCGGCTATTCAGAAGCATGCAAGACGTCCGACCCTATTGCTCAAATTTCCCAGTAGGAATCTGTTCAGCGGTCTCCTGAGTTTGTCAAGAAATACTAATCAAGAGCTAGGCCTTATTGCTTCCATAACCTCTCCAACTCCACAGAACCCCGGCCCTAACGGTCTCATTGTGTGCAGACCAGGGTCGGATGACATGAATGTGAATTTTTCACCATCTCTCCCATGGATCAAATTCAAGTCTGCGCTGCTCGACCGGTCAATACGGATTGAGATTGTGCCTGGCTCCCAGTCTCAAAGCCCTTTGCAGCAAATACTCCCTTGGACTCTACGCGACGACCGAACCGGCTCCACAGATTTTCAAATGTGCATGATTGCATCAAGACTTGGCCAATTCATGCCTGAGGCGTACATTGGAGAGCATGTTCGAGGGGTCCACTCAATGATGCGATCGTGGCCTTCCGATCCAGCTGCGGTACTGGAGATTCTTATGTTCCAACTATCCATCAATTTTCTCGATCAAGATTTCGACGATTATGCAGTGATACGCCTTATTAGATTAGCTGGGCTCGATACTTCCAAGGCTATTCGATCTCTCATGCGCGCGGCCAATGCACAGCCAACTATAGCTGCTGTACTAGACCAGATTTGGAAAGCCGCCTGGCGAACTCGATCAGTCGATACTGCCGCCATGTCGTCAGCAGAACGCAAAACTCTCGGCTGCGAGGGAATCAATAGCCATCTCCAGTTCCAAGTAGGCGTAGCACTGACTCACTCGATTAGCTCCGAAGACTTGAGTTTGGCGAAGGCTATTATTGGCCCTGGAAGTGCTTCCATCACACAGCAGCTTGGACGGGTAGGCCCAAAATTACTCCTACAATGCTGTGCCCGTAAGAATCACAACTTTGCGATTAAAATGGCATCATTGCTTTTGTCAGCTGGAGTCAGTGTTTCGAAAAGCATGCCCGGAGCTCTGCACTATACCCTGCTGAACGACAATATACCACTTGGAAACTTATTGATCGATCATGATTCCAACTGGTACTGTGGACATAGTGATTTCTCAGTTTTGTGGGGAGAACTGGCGCGTCGGACTTGCGGTGTACCCCATCTATATTGTGGAACGCATGACGGTGGAGACAAGCGCTATTATCAGCATCAATCACAGAGAACACAATACATGCACGTTCACGGGATACCTAAATGGTCGTTGGATGCAAGGCGCTATCAGCGTACCTCCATATTCCGAGGAAGCTGAAGAAAGGTCAATTACGACATATCGGTGGTTGATGGAAAAGCTGTCTGCCCTGGGCAACCTTCCAGAGCAGGAGAGAGATGCCGGGGACACCGGAAAACTTCCGAACATCGAGTTATTGGTACTTGCATCCCCACTTGGTTACAACAAGTTGTTCCGTTGAATTCTAGGGGCCGGAGACGATGTGAACCCGGCAAATGCATGTGGATTGTGGCCCTTAGGCGCAGCAGTGCTCGGAAACCACCCAGACACATATCGTGTTCTACTCAGTATGGGGGCTGCTCCGAAATTCAAGCCATCGCATACGGGGTACCCTGGTCTGCTACACCTAGCAGCTTGGACCGGTGCAGAGCTCTTGATCAATCTTTTGATCGAATATGGGATAGACGCAGATGAACCGTCTATCTTTCCTGGAGTCTATGAGAGCGTATATAGCGAGACAGCTTCATTGAGTGCACTCGCCTTTGCGATCATCTGCCACAACTGGAAAGCCGCTACATTGCTTGTCAGACTTGGCGCGATAATCGGCTCAGTGGAGCTTTGTTTGGCTGTCGAAAGTGAGAACCACTCTTGGTGAAACTAATGCTGGGCACTGGACCAGTATATAATGGCACTGTCATTTCGTCGCCAATGACACTCTTGGAGATTGCACTTGACTGTGGCCATAGAAAGATGTGCGAAATTATATCAGAAGAGTATGGTCTTTCCGTCGACAGTGAGCTGTTACCACGGGCGGTAAAGTGTGGAAGCTCCGAGCTTGTTTCACAAACCCTCAAAGCAAATCCATTGTCAATAAACCCCCAGCTCCTCATTGAGGCGGCCACAAACGCTTTAAAGAACGGCATGTCTGACATTACCGAAAGGCTATTCCCAGCGCTCACGAGGGAGATTACAAAATGCTTCCTCTAGCATTTGGCTCATATCCTATTGAGAAACTTGAACGCCTCTTGGCAATCGCTGACGGAGACATAGATAGTGAAGACCGTATACATCCCCAGGCCTCTTTGTGTTTGGAGCTAGCGTTATTATACAACAGCGACGAAGTAACTTCTTTTGCTTTGAGCGAGTTTCCCAAGACCTACAGTTCAGGGTGCTCTGTATGCAGCTCTGCTTCGATCACTACGGTCAAATGATTTTGGACAAACATCACCACTAAGAGGCATGATACAAAGACGTCAAATCGCAACAACAGATGTACTAGATCACAGTCACGAAAACATGGTCCTTGGTTTAGCCGCGTATTAGGGAGTGCCCATGGACCTCCTGGAGGCAATGGTAGAACTCTCTAATCCAGAATCCCCCACTGTGTCCATTTCAGAACGGTACTGGAGTTCCAAGGAACCTTGGTGGGGAGACATCTTGGAAGGCTCAAAATCTGAAATCCTGGGTTTCGAGGATAATCTCTGGTCCAAATGGCCATTATCCGTATCCACTGAAATATCACTGTCGCCAATTGCAATGGCAATCAAGGGCGGGAATCATGATGTGGTGATTAGTTTGATGAATCATGGACATCATCCGGACGGTCTAACTCTCAAGATCGCCTTGTCACACAACGTCCAGAGGAAATCACTTGAACGCATTATATCTCGTTGTACAGATATCGACCAGCAGTTTAGTGACCACGATACGACACCATTACAATTTGCCGTGCGTTCACGGTTGTCAGAAATCGCATTCTCCCTCTTGCGCACTGGTGCCAATCCAAACGCTTCTTATTACCGAAATGGGAAGATTCCGGTTCGGGAAACAGTGCTCCAAACGGCCGTCCATGTCTTGGACACAGAAGAGGATTGGCATGTTGTACAAGAACTTATCAAAGCTGGCGCATCTGTCAATGGCTCAGCAAGCGTTTCTGGTGAAACTGCTCTTCAGATTGCAGCTCGCAAAGGACGGCTTCAGATTGTAGCGCAGCTGATTGACCTTGGCGCTGATGTTAATGCGCCTCGAGGACTTTATTTCGGGGGTACTTGTCTCGAAGTTGCTGCACGCTATGGAAGGCTAGACATGGTAAAATTCCTACTTGATTCTGGTGCTAATGTACATAGCAAAGGAAGGATCCAGTACATCAGGTCAGTCAAGCTGGCCCTGTGGTATGGGTATGCCGCTGTGGCCGACCTACTTCGCAAACATCGTTCTTGGGATGACGAGGATGATCGACTTCTCGAGTACGAAGAACTTATATATAGTGCTATCCTTCATCCACTGGAATACAGTGAATCACAAATACAGGTCATGCGGCGGCAATTGAATGGTTGGGGCATCACTGATCCCTATATTTGGCCAAGAAAGGTAGATAGCGTTATCACCCGCCCTGATGCAGCTTATTCCAATGACGGCAACACTTCAGCTGAATCACGGATATACAGCACTGAGGACGGCCCGGACGACAATGCAACAGCAGACGTGGGACTTTCAAATATCGATGATAGCGATATGTGTTTTGATATGCTGATGGCGGATGCGGAAGATCATACGGGCCATGACCACGGGACACTTTATTCGAACCCAAACTCCGCGAACTTTCGCATGCCATTACACCCAGCGTTCCTTGAAGGGAAGTCTGTTGATTTCCATCAACGAATAATGAAGCTTGACCAGCGGGTGATTACGCGGCGGTTATTGTGGAACTCAAGATGGATCTTTTGTCTGAGCAGCGGGCTACAATAGCGATCACAACTTCTGGTTAACATATCTTGTTATCGAGTGACATGTGTGAGTTTTCCTATCTAGCTCTCTCGGAAATTCACCTTGCTGTGCTTAGCGTAGTCATCAGATTCGTACTGGCACAGATTTTCAATCTCAATCTGACTCTGGCTATCGTCGTTCAAAAGCAAAACAACCTTTCACGGATTGTCCCTGCAATATGTTCACTGTGGCGCAACGACGGCTTGTTTCGATATGGTAGCGGGA
Organism: Seiridium unicorne; assembly: GCA_039778275.1. NCBI lineage: Eukaryota > Fungi > Ascomycota > Sordariomycetes > Amphisphaeriales > Sporocadaceae > Seiridium > Seiridium unicorne. Next base: position 62,449 of record JARVKF010000025.1, on the reverse strand, counting down.
ATTTACTGACTAACAGCGAACAACAATATCGAAAATTCCTCAAATGAGCATGAGACTTTCCACCGCTTCATCTTTCCCAAGATTATATTCTATGATAATATGGCTGGCAGGTTCGATGATGATAGGTCTGCACGTACTGGTTGTCAAACGCGCCACCGAGTAGACTTTTCTCTACCACATAGGATGCCCTGTCCGTCTGTCTGTCATAAGATGAATAGTGTATCCAAGGACTGGAGTGATACCCCAAAAATCGTGCAAAGCATGGCGACTGTCGTCCATTTCTGCCCATATTACATCTTTCTAGCATACGGCGACCAACTTTGAACGCCCGTAAGTCTCTGTAAACCTGCCGTCTAGTAACTCGACTTCGAGGCTTTGCTGTGCCCTTTTCCAGAAGGATTATTCTTGGCCGATGTTGATTGAACCAAGTGCGTGATTCTTTCGAGCGGTGGGCGTTTTGTAAAGGACCTTCTCCGATTATCCATGACTGATAGCCGCAAAGACTGATCGGCATTCTGGAATTCGCATCCGCCATTGAAATTTTCCGAACTGGAGACCTATAACGGACCGCGATTGAACGGATGGTCCAAGAGTGTTAATATCTCGAGACTCTGATAACGTAAGCTGTAGAACTCTGTCGCCTGCCGAAATTCAAGTCTTGACATCTTGGAATAATCAGGTGGAATGATTGCCTGAGCTGCTCTAAGAAATCGTAGCAGAGCGAACACTATATCCCGTGGATCGCTTGATCGACATTTGCGTGTTCCCAAGAGCAGATCCCTGAAATTTCTTTCCCCGAGTTTTAGCTCTCTTCTTAAACGAAGGACAGCCGGGATATCGTTATGGGTTGTCGAATTGATATATTGGATGAAATGGAAACCCTTGTAGGGATATATAATCAAAGAGCCCTAATTAATGCGTCTCCTCGCGCACGATACGACGATGTCTGTGGCCATGACAGTTTCTTGCAATGCCCAAACTATTGACAACCATGGAAAGCCCAGGAACATCCGGAGTAGACTGTTTTTGTCCGTGATCGGCATCCCTTTTTGGCTCCTTCCCGAAACATGCTGGCCCAGACATGATATGAGCTCATCTGTACTTGCACACTCAGACCAGTTATCAAGTGTGAGATGCCGGTGATCTCGGGCGTATTGAAGACGTTGATTATTGCAATTTTTCCCGTGGATGTCTGAAAAAAGACTTAGCCACTCTTCCAACGACATTCACCTAGCCAATTCCAAATTAGACAAGGACACATCGAGCACTCTTATATATATATGGCATTCAAAGACCTGCTTTGAGCCCTCTGAGTTATCTTCCTGGCTGATATATATCGAGTCAACCCAGAGAATTATGGGTTGGATTGGCGAACGAAACTCTTTCAGTGCCGCTTCGCAATTCTTTGGTATACTCAAAAAGGACTCTGGAAGAATATGTATCTGGCGGCAGAGAATAGACTCACCATGATGACCTGTCCGTGTATAGAATATAGCCTCATAGTCTGACTTTCCACCAAGTCGTCTATGGACAATTTCGCATGTTGACGTTATTTTTTATGTACCAGGCTGAAGTAGTATGAGGCGTATGTACTCATCTGATTGTGCCTCAAAGGCGCACCTCAGGGAATTACATGGATTGATTGTCCCTGGAACTGACGTCGTAGGAGTTTGCTCGTAAACATTTCAAGTCACGAGAATGCCGAGAATTCTTGATCTAGGCTAGCTATCTGCCAATGTCGATCGGTTTAGTAACAATCAAACGTCTCCTTCTCGAGGTAGATGGTTTCCATGCGATAAAAAGCCAATCGATGCTATGTCTTGAGTGATTCATCAGGGCTAAGGAATGTGTATGTGCGGCGGGAAACGAAATCATGGGAAATCTGCTCTGGTAACGGAGTGAACAAAAGTTAGCCGTATGACTGAGACACAGCTATACAAATAATAAGCAGAACACCTGGGGGGAATGGATGGAACGCCTGTGTGCACAGGTTACTCGTCATGATGGCGCTGTTGGTCGTACCATACATTGTGTATTAAACACAGTCAACAAAGCAAACCAAAAGGGGGACGTTAGCGTCATTCGGTCTACTGAACTACCGGAAGAATTTCACCGGACTTAGAACTTGAGGAACACGTGTTGGGCAGGAACCTGTCACAAGGCGCATCTTCGTCTACATGAATAGACATGTAAGATCAAGTATCAGTGTAAAAATGGTGGGGCTACGTGGGGAGCGAGGGAACCCCCAGAAGCGAGCCAGCTGTAAATAGTGCGATAGGTGGAATCAATTGTTTAGTGCCGAATGCTTTGCTCTTCCTATCAACTGGTCTAGAAACATTATGCATTGTTTAATGGCACCCGCTCATGGTGCATTCTAAGTCAAAAACTCTATAAACCTAACAACACAAGAATGAATTGACCCGCCCAAACTGCGCTATAAGCTCAACCATGCAAAAGTCGCAAGACCAAGACCAAGAACAATAATAGTGACAATGGCAGCGCCGGCTTTATCCCCTGTCGTGATATCAGGCAAAGTGTCGATATGGCTCTCTAGATCCGATCCGGCGTCTGGATCACCCTTGCTCGTACCGCCGGTGTTGTTGGTCAAAAGACCTGTGTCCGGGTTTGGCAACAGGCTGATGAGGGCAGCGAGCACACTCATCTGCTGACACGCTCCCACTTTCCCATCGAAAGTTCCAGATGCCCATTTGAATCCACACATCCGACTGTTAGCCCCGCCTGTGCATTGGCTCACCGCTGCCTGTGCTGATGACTTGAGGATTGGTGTAATTGTCTCCGACAGATAGGGAGCTAGGAACGCCGTCGACTGTAACCATCGGTGGAGGAAACCCTTGAACGACAACATATCCGTGGTGCATGTGCCACCTTCTTCGCAAGCAGGTTCGACAGCGGTACCGTTCGGGAAGAAGAATTCGAGCGTCCGAGGAAGGAGGAAGTCGAGCTTGGTCTTCCATCTGTCTGCGCCATCGCTCTATGCGTTGTCAGCACTGAAAGTGTATGATTAGAAGCCGACTTACCATGTTGTAGAGATAGGCGAGTCCCTGAAGAAGCAGAGCGGGGTTGTAAGAGAACTGTTGATGATTGATGTCTCGGCAATCATTGCCCTCGTGGCCGCCGTCGTATACGTTCCCTACATCATCGATGTACTCGACACCCTTGAGCAGATCATATGTGGTGCCGATAAAGTCAGCGAGTGTGTCGTTATCAAAGTACCGGGCCAGGCGGGCACCAATGTTGAAGTAGCACGTATTGGGAATGGTGTTGATATAGTCGAAGCCGTTGTTGTACCGAAAGGCTTGCCATCGTAGCAGGCCCGAACACCTTCCAGTGTATATGCGGCGGTCTTCCTTGGTCTGTTCATTGAAGACGGCCTGGGCTAGTGCGAGCCAATCCAGCTTGATATCCGCAGGTGGATCAGTGAAGCCAGTCTCGGCGGCGTTGAGAGCCGCCAATGCCCAGAAAGCTTGATCATCATTACCCATGGATGCCGACCAATTCTTTGGCATGTAATCTTTCTCCTCGCCCACTTGAAAAGTCATTGCTTGCATGATTGTGTCATCATACGTCTTGTCGCTGGTGAAGAACCGGTAGTCCAGCAGTGTTCCCCCTACTCAGTGTCAGCTTCTCGTCCCGTCATACGCTCGGCGGCGTCGATTCGGGTCAATTACACATTGCACCCCCAATCCACCAGTAGTAATCGCCATCAGGCGGAGGCCCTGGCAAGATGCCGGGAACCTTACCAGGCTGATCGCCGGTGTAGAAAGACATCAAGTCTTCAGCGACTTGCGAAGCCGCCTGCTTGATGGAAGCTGAGGTTGTCGCATGTTAGCATGTCGATATGGGCCACAGCGGGGTCGGTGCGACGTGCCTTCATCGTTCAGATCGACCTGCAGAGCAGCAGAGACTTGGCCAGGAGCCAAGCTGAGGCCGGCCAACACTAAATTCCACGGTCGGACCATCGCGAGTATTGCTTGGTGTTCTCGGAAGACTTGAAGGTCAAGCCTCTCCAAGCGCGATGTTGATGAAGACGGAGAGGTACGCAGGCATATTGCAGGCGCGGTTCAGCGTGGTCAGATGTCAGATCAGGGTTCCGACATTGATCGCTGTGGCGGAGCAGAAAACACCTCGATGCCAAGACGTAAAGCGAACCAAACAATCCGAAGGAGCGCGCATCCAATCTAATGCCGCATGGTGCCCAGAGTTGCAACTGCTTGGCACGACGTTTTGGCACACCCTGTCACTGGTCAGGCACCAGAAGGATTAGCCGGGCTGTGCACTCCCGTACGTACTTCCAAGCAACTTTGCCTTATCCAGCCTGGCAGCGTAGCCGATCTGCATTTGTACCGTCGCTGGTATCCCAATACGGGCTTATAGACGCTTGGTGTAACGGTGCAGCAAACTTGACGGTTGAAGACGATCGTAGTCGCAGGCGGCGGAGAGCTGTTTCCAAATCAATGTGCTCATTGATCCCTCGTGAGTCGGTATTCATGGGTTTTGGACTATCCCAGCGTCAATAAAGCGTGCCCTTCTCGCACTCATTAATTTGGGTGCGCTGTGTTCGGAAACCATGTGCAAATGCCTCGTATCCGAAAGCCTGCTGACAGCCCAGGGCTAGAGAGCCGCTAACGTCCAGGAATAAGCTTAAACCATGTCCCCCAATTCCCCCATGCCCCGCTCCCCCCTTCATCCCACTGTATCCCACATTTGCTAAGGGGAAGTTGATGGTTTTAGTGGAATCTTTAGAAGGATGATGCATGCTGCTTCTGCTCAGGAGAATACTGTAGTGGGCGAAATGCTTGTGGCTTTGGGAAATCAATGTGATACTGCGTTCCAAGTCCATATTCTATGTAGGAATTGAAGCTTCTGCGGATCAATGTGCCGTGGCATCGGCGACAATTCCTCCGCGTTCCCATCGGAGATCGGACATCGGCCGTCGGTCGCGTGTCGCCCCTTTACCTGTACCAGAAAGTAAAAACAAATGGCCCAACATTGAATCAATAGACACCCATAACCGGCATTAAACACATCTGTTATGGTCCTGCGTGTTCAGGGTCGTTCAGGTTTGGAACCTCATTCTCGAGCCGGAAGCAAGGTCGTACATGAACGCCCACCTTTATCAGCATGCAGAGAGTCCAAGTGCTGAACTGGAAAAGCGGGACCCCTGAGACAGCTGACACATAGCTGATGGGCGTGCCCAATATCAAACCTCACTGTCGATGGCTGTAATTCGACGTTCTCTGGAGAGAATTCTGTTTTCTATTCATACTGTCTGATGCAATGCGTCTCTTGAGTACTTCAAATTGCGGATTGTGTACTTTCGTGCAAGATGTGCCGTCTTACGCCATCCTCTCGCACACCTGGGGAGAGACCGAGGTGACATTCAACGACATGTTGGAGGGTGAGCGCGAATCTCATTCCGGGTGGTCCAAGATCAAGCGGTGTTGCTCTCGCGCAGCCGCCGACGGTCACGAGTACGTATGGACAGACACCTGCTGCATCGATAAGAGTGGTATATCGGAACTGAGCGAGGCTATCAACTACATGTTCCGATGGTATGAACAAGCCGAGACCTGTTACGCCTTCCTGGAAGACGTCCCCCGCAAGTATCAAGGACTTGCTCCAGGTCCGTCCGATGTCTGGGTTCCGTGGATATGGCATTTCAGGAAATCACGATTCTTCACACGAGGTTGGACCCTTCAGGAACTTCTGGCTCCTCGTTATCTGGTGTTCTTAGACAAGTCTTGGGACGCGATTGGTTCCCGCGAGGCCTGGGCCGACGAAGTTTGCGCTGCGACTGGCATCACCTCTGAGCAGCAGTCGAACTTTATGGAAGCCTGTGTGGCAACAAAATTGTCCTGGGCGGCTACTCGAAAAACAGCGAGCGTTGAGGACAGGGCATATAGCTTATTAGGTCTGCTCGGAGTTAACATGCCATTAATTTACGGAGAGGGCGAAAGGTCTTTTATACGGCTGCAAGAAGAACTGATCCGGAGGAGTGCAGACGAGACTATCTTCGCTTGGACTAGGAGTCATAGTAAGTTGAGCATCTAGAGCTCAACCCCGATCAATGCTCACGTATTAGGGGACATTGGAGCAGCACAAGGGTTTTTGGCACCTTCACCTGAATTTTTCATACTGCCTAAGCCCGTCTCACCTGCCTACACAGACAAGGCCCAAGTTGGCTTCACATTGACCAACCTTGGTCTTCAGATCAGGGCGAACTTGTTGTCTGTGGAGTCATCAGAATGGGTGGGCAAATGCTACGCAATCAGATTGAATTGCGTTCTTGGCGAACACGTTCCGCGATCCGCTCGCAAGAGGATGCCCTCATGTTAATATTGCAGGCAGTAGGATTCCAATCAGATGTGTTTACCTGTATCGGGATTGGCCATCCTGGGCAGATCGTGCCTTGGGAGCTCGACTCACTTGGCACGCGAGCCATCGTGATTGTCAACCAACGTGGAATCGATATCGAAAGTCCTATAACACATGAACTTTTGAACATCACTTTCGACTCTTGGTATCATATTCATTCTGATTGGCTTGGGTATTACGACTTGGTGACCCAGTACAAGATCGAATACCCAAAAACCTATTCGAGAGGTGGACCTGCGCGGACTGTGGAATACCACCCGGTTTTGTCGCGCCCTGGGGAATTGCGAAACTACGAGATCTGTCTTGGGCCAGGAGCAGCCTTTATTCAACGCTTCCAGTTGGCAGACCTGTGGACCGGCACCGCGACGGACGGTACATTTGGTATTATCTTGAAATCGGCAGCGAGACAGCCCCTCACCGGCATATGGGAGTGGGATGGGCTCGAGGAGATGAAGAAACGTTTGGAATGGTCACGAAAGCGGCGGTATCCCCTATTCGCCAAGACAATGCACGGTTCAGTATTCCGGATAGCTCTCCGATATGTAATACAATCATCACCGCAGTCTAGGCGGAAGGCTGTTCTTGACATCACGGTTGAGAATGATGAAACCAAGTTGTATGCTGTCGAACTGTCTCCAGAAGCTCAGAAGTTACTTAACGATTTGAAACGGATTGACCAGCATACGGCGCAGGAGCCGACTGAAGACCAGAACAGTACTTCAGAGCACACGAGAGTGGAAGACAGCGTTGTCTTTGAGGCCGTATACGACTACGACGAGGTCCTCGCGGGTTTTATAGGCTCTTAAAGAGTATTTTCTCCACTCTTGGTTTAGGCCTACAGTTTTCCAACAACTCGTTTTTGTAGGCGCTGGCACTGTTTCGAATAGTGTAACATGTCCCCGGGACGCGACAAGTGTCTGCAGGCAGTTCTCATGTATGGGACCTGAACCTGAGTTTGACTGCTTCTGGTGAAGAGATGTTCAGGAAAATGAACAATTCAGATTGCCAAGGAGCGCAACAAGCCAGACACAAACGTGATTACGGCACGGATAGCGCCTTCATAGCACTGGTGGGACTGATTCATATCCGCAGCCAGTCGTAACCTTGTAATACAAAAAGCAGTTGTTGAAAACATATGGTCACAGCCCAAAGAAATCCCAAGCCTCTCAGTATTTTATGCCAGTTTGCATGCAATACGGAAGTTGTGACTATAATAGCAAGGTCGTTGAGCAAACAAGAAGTGAGAATGTGTTCTCTGGCCACGAAGTGCTATGATGGATCAAGAGATGGAATGGTGGGGTTCTCAATATCTTTCGCATATAGAGGGCTTTACATGCTTGGGAGGACGGATTATTACATATGGATACTGGGGGTACGGACGAAACCTGAACTCAAGCTTATCCTCGAATTACACCTGACGCTTTCTTCAAGTCACATCCATTCCGCGGTTCGATTGAAAATGAGGATTGGGCAAGAAATCGATTTCAAAGGCAAAAAAAAATGGTGTGAAGAAGGACAGTGGGCAAAGTCGACCTGTTGTTTTTACAAAGCTCAAATAAACGGATTATATACCACTTCATTACAGCTTGCTACTCCCAAGTTCTATGAAACGTTGTTACCTCTCTCTAGAGCCTTCGCCCAAGTAGCCAAGGTGAATTCCCAAATTTTGGATATCCAGCCAGACTCTCGGTAACTAATCAGTACATCGTTGTCGAGAACGATTTCGCTGTCCTTATCGACTCGGAAGGAGCCTGTACCGTAATTCTCACTGGTGAGATGATATGTTTGTCTCTCACCTGCTTCCTTGGGTGACATGCCGAGGAAGTATCGGACTACCCTCATTACGAGCTTGATAATTCTCATAATTATTCTGCGTGAAAAAGGCGTATCTTCTGCCTGACTATTACGGCGAACATTGTCTGATTCTACCATACCGGGGGCGTTGTGTATCAGGGTGAGGTTTGGACGATCAGCGGCGAGACCCTCAAATGTAAGACTGGTGAATAAGGTGCTTTGGTTCACGGCACCTATTATGGACCAACTCTTCTCGAGGCCGACATCTTCTTCTGCGATGCGTTTCTCCTTCCCCCCATTGAGCACGCTTAGAACCCGCGGGTGGGCTGATCGATCCAGTAGTGGTAGAAGATTGAATAATAGTCGCATTCGAGAGGTGTAAGATATGGTCAAGCAGGTTTCGAGTCCTTCGGTTGTGTCTATGTTATCGATCAGCTGGCTGGCCATTAGCAAGCCCATGTGCACAATCATAATGGAAACAATAGAAATGGCACTGCACCGTACACTGAGCTCCGGCCAGAGGTAGTCTTCCCATGCTCATATACAGGTAATCGACCTTATTCTCGGCGTTTTGGATTTGCTGGCAGGCCAAATCAATGCCCGAGATGAGCGCAACATTTGTTTCGATGTAAATGATGTTGCAGTCGGGATTAAGAGACTCTAATATCTTGCGCTGGGCGGCAAAGCCAGTCGAGGATCTGCCTAGCACATAGAAGGTCGGAGAGTGGAACATGGTGATCATCCTCTCCAGCGTCCTTGCGCCAATCCCGCTTGTGGCGCCGGCGAAGACGCCGACAACGCCTTTGTCATTCTGATGTTGGTGAGAAAAGAGCTGGTTGCTTTGGATAATATCGCTCGACTTGACCATCGTGCCAGCGCTGAGAAAATTACGTGCTTCAGCTGAATGGCTGCGGTAATTGTGAGAGTAGCGGGCTTTTCATGACGGGGCAATTCTTCTTGGAAATGTTGGCACTTAACATGAATTTCAACATCAGAGTGCTGACTTTGCCGTATTGCTGCGTGCTGATACATTGGCGCTACCCCGCCTGTCTGTAAGGGACTGTAGCACATCCCTTACTTACTCGACAGTAGGACTTTGACAGTGCGGAAAGGTTTGGGGAAATCTGGAGTAATGTAGAGTAGAAGAAACTGCTAAGGAATGAGTGATGTTATACCGCTCTGGGGATGCAGCGGATGGCTAGGGCTAAACCGTTGGGTTATGCCTGAGCAATTTCTAATGAGCTCGGCCAGATTGCACGGCAATGAATATACAATGTGATTTTGCGTAGCGTTGGCAAACTGATATCAGCTTGTGGGTTGACACAAAACGAGTGAACTAGTGCTAGGTTGCAGCGGAAAGGTGTGCTGACATGCAGGGATTCAAAGTAAGGGGTTTAGTCACGGAACGGGGGCAGATCAACTTCACAAGATTGAAAACCGCGTTATGTTTGAAGCTGCTTTAATTAATAACGATATAATCGCTGGCTCTATCTTCTCTTCACGTAAGCTTTTTGGTGGTGATGTGCGTGGCTTAAATGGGCAGCGTTTTCCTCATCGCAGCGAAGACTCAAATTGTTCGAAACGCTGACAGTTCCGACAAATCATCCATTAAGAAGCAGTACCTGTCCATTTTGACTTGAAAATCAATACATTTGCGGATTTATTTGTAGTGTTTAGAGTTTAGCGATATCTTTTGCAACCACGAAGGCGAATAGTAGTGCTTAAGGTCGCGCGAACGTGAGGAAGCGACCAGTCTGATCGCGGTAAGGCGTCCTAAGTGCAAAGTGCATGATATCCATCGTCTTGACTCCTTACTGGCCTGTTCGCATATTCCCCAGTACACCTGCGCCGTTGACGACAGGTTGTTGTTGAATTATATCTGGTGGTTTCCCTTATGATATTCCTTCAACATAGGCCGAGCAAAAGTCCCGTGCTGAAGCTCTTCATATGTCAACAGTTTTGTCCAACACTCGTAGTGCTCATCAAGGCAGTGGCGACGAAGAGGGGGCATTTCTCCTGCTTACACCGGGCATAAATCGAGAGGTTTTAAGGTACAATATTGGAAATGATGTCCACAATTCTGTTGCAAAGACAATGAATTCTCCTGGCCAAGACCGCGAGAGGCTGTACATGTTCCTGCTTGAGCTTCTCGTATTGACCTGTGGATGGAATCCCAGGTGAGCTTATTTGATGTGAGGCTCCGGGAATGTACGAAGAGAGGCATATCTCTCATGTCTTGACTCAGTAGAGTAGCAATGATCATCGTTGATTGATGAGTGATGGATGAATGAATCGGAGCAAGTCTAAGTAGTCGTTTTTTGTCGCTCTTCCAAGCTTAATGGCAATATCTCTCATACAAGAATTCAGCAACTCACTGAACTCAAGAGTATCATCTGCTACATTTCATCACACTATCAAAATGAAGACCGCTGGGATCGTCGCCTCCATTTGGCCCTTGCCACCACTTTAGTCATAGCAGATAGTTGCAGCAGAGGTGGTATCTATTGTAGCATTTCACTCTTGCTTTTGCTCCGAGTGATACCCATTCTAATCATACGAAGGCAACTACCGAGGCTACATCGTCCAGACCCCTATTCGGCCAGCCGACGGATGAGAGCCATATCCAGTTATCCCTGTTCGATTGCATCTCTGGCGGCAACATCCTCTGGCGCGCATACAGCGGTAATGGGTGTGGAGTACCAGTTCCGCGAAGCCCGATTACTGCCTGTCAAGAGAACCAAACGGGCAGTAGCAAGGATAACTCCGACTGAGAGTGAGTGACTTGGTGGATAGATAAATACCATATGCGGCAGACTTTCTCTTACGTACATCCCTCTCATTGAAGGCTGCAGCTGGCTGGTTGTCACCTTCGAGGTTTCTAGGACCTGCAATGGAAATACATGCTCATATGCAAACCCTCACTCTAAGGATCCCCTCTACCACAACGGACATGCCGCCTTATGTAATAGTTGACCCAGTGTCTCCACATTTATGTCTCCAAGCCCCAATCTGAACCCCAATCGCCAAGCTCGTCGCCGGCCACCACACACACGCAGGATCAACGCCATACTTTCATTCTACTTATATTATCATAACCTACACATCATCACCCAATCAGATCATGGAGTTTTGTCTCATGGCGCAATTGGCTAGCGCGTCAGACTGTTAATCTGGAGGCTCTGAGTTCGACCCTCAGTGAGACAGACATGTTCGTTTTTTTGCTGATTTTGGTGCTTTTCTACGGCAGTGTGTTGTTTCGGACGATGGGCTTTTTATTATTGGATGAAGCGATGGCTTGAGGAATAGGAGTGTTGGACATGAGATCGGTCATTCAGGTTTCGTGCGTTGTGATGTTTTTGTTGTGTTTGACAGTGTTTGAGGGTCGCCTATACTACAAATGGCGGTCCGTCCGTCCGGTTCGACCACCTTTCGGCCCATAAGCTACGGCCGTCTCCATTGCGCTTCGCCGGACTCAGCAAGCATGACAGTCGCATCCTCGATGTGAGTTACAGGACCAACGGAAGTAGGACAAACGACGAAACGCATTTTGCAATCTAACAGGTACAGTGCGTAGTTGCTTTTATCATTGCATGTTGACTTGATATTTCCCCTTCAGATTCAGATACGAGTCATTGGGTATTGAAATGAGACGGGCTGACGGCAAGCATGACTTCAAAGGCTTTCAACTCCGGTGCTTACTTCCGTCGACGATGGGCGCTAAAATGGTCTCCACCGTGCCTGAGATACCGATAGTACACCGCCATCTTCCGTGGCGGTTTCCTTTGTCTCATTCGGCTTTCTTTTGTCTACATCTCAACATCCCTACCTACATATCTCTGCATCAGTCTTCCCCGACTACGGCCAATCACAGATGGATGGCCAAGCACATACCCTGCCGACCAGTACGCCCTGCCAAACGCTCCCGCTGGAAGTGTGGATTGAGATCCTCGGTTACCTCACCGACAAGGAACATCTCTCTACAACATGGCAATCCTGCCGTCGCGTGTCGCATCTGTTCAAGGTGGCAGCCGAGAAGGCGTACGAGTACAACTGCATTCGGAGGTGGAAAGTATATCTACTACTAGGATACCGACACCTACCCCCGCGCCCGGGCTCTGATGTGGAGAGGAGTACCACAGTAGCGACGATCCTGAGATTTCAGAAACTATCACCAGATGGACAGCGCATTTACTTTCATGACCCGGAGATGAAGCCGCCGCGGTGGGGCATTGATCGCATAGGAGGCGACCTGCACTTGATTGTCCACTGCTTGAAACGCGGGAGCATGGACTTGATCGTCGGGACAGGAGCGTATTCCCTCGGCACGTTGGATGCCATGCTGGATATCGAGGAAGGTGACCTGCCTAGTATTGATCTGGAAGTCGACAGACAGGCGCGGACGTTGTCGTACCGTTGGAAACCGTTCTTGAGCACTTTCCTCGCTAATGCATACGACGGTAATCCACGTGCATTTTATGGAAAATATGGCAAAACGAAGCCCGGACGGATCGTTAGAGGCATATGAATAGTGGTTGTTATTATCGGCTGAAGTCTTGAATTTCAGATTGAACTGTAACAATGAAATTTGGCCTAATATTGTAGAATTATTAGAGCAAGATTTGGATCTGGTATGGAAATGTGAGTATAGGACGAGATATCTTCAGCTATTCGGACTGGTCAAGTACCGAGCAATCACTCCCCTGAGCATCAGTCGGCAACCAGATCAGCCACCAGGCGCATGATCCAATATTGGCTAAGCTGTAGGCGCATATAAGCTGAACTTTCGCTGATGGTCGTGTTTCTTCTTCATGGCCAACAGCTTGTCCTGGCGCCACTGTTCGTAACCATACCAGTTCTGCTTCGACTCGTTGCCAAAGGCATAATTGACATATGCATGCAATTTAGTCTGGCCACTAGCTTCGTAAAAGATGCTTCGAAGCTCGTTCCTTAGTTTAGCTGCCGCCTGAGCCGCTTCCGTATCCGGCGGACTCGAGCGCATGACTGGTGATGCTAGGAATTTACCATCTCGGTTGGCATACGCGGTCATCTCACTGGGTACTGCCTTCACTCCAGCCAAGGAGTAGCCCTCACTAAGGAAAAACGAGCCATTAAGTGCAGGTGTTTCCTTCATGGCGGAACCGAACGAGTCGTATTCCTTCCTCATGGCTTGAGGATCATACTGCTGCTGGTCAATTGGGGACCGCCAATTTGCTAGACCCGAGTGCTGGCATGGTGCGGCCAAATTGTCCATGCCGGTCCAAACCGGCAAATCTAAGTAGTTTCTATTACCTAGGTCTACGGCAAAAGGGCCGAGATCTGGTCTAAGACGAGGCTATGGCGTCCCTGGAGCTAACTGTGACCGCTAACTAAGCCGGGTCTAAGCAGGCTGGTGCATTCACAGGATCCGGTCACTAAAAGTGGTTGTCAGTTCTGGAGATAGTGGTGGTCGAAAGATTGCATGGACTGATATCAGGAACGATGCCTTTACTTTCACAATGCGCTCGGGTATGAAATGGATTTAATAAGCTTACCTGTCTGTTTCCCTGCATCCCAGAGAACACATGTATCTAGGATCTTTTTCGACGAAGTCCCATCTCCGGATAACGCAACATTAGTTAGTTGATCTTCCAGATCTCATCTCCCCCCTGCATCCGACCAACAGTGGTAATAGCACCATGTCCGCCAGATACAGCCAGGAACGAAATGTTGTGGTGCTCATTGGCATATTCGACCTGCGATCAAGAACGAAAGATCAGCTCTTCAGATACATACACCGTAGACACGCGGGTGCTTGGCTCACCGTCTTGGCGACACCATCCTCGGTGGCAGGAACCACTACAATATTCGCTACAGGTACGTCCAAGAAGACCATCGAGGGCTAGCATTGGCAAACCCGTCAGACCCTGGAGAGTATATTATGGCCCGGCGACAGCCTATCACCAAGATCTGTTCCATTGCCATATACCAGAGCCAACCAGCTCTCTCGGCCGACATGGCTGCATGCCGAGGAGACAGCCCACACGGCTGCGGCTGCGACGACCTCCATCTTGAGATCCCCAGTTAATCGGGAGGTCAAGTCAACCATGATGCAAATGAGAAAACAAGGCAGACAGTTGGTCGCTTCGACCAGATTGTTTACATCGCGTGCAGTGCATCTTTCTTTGTACCCGAGGAAGACAATACTGCAAGTGGGGTTGCGATCTCTAGCAGAGTAATATCACCCATGGGGGGTGCCAAGGATATTGACTGCGGTGTCCCCCCGACTAAGGTTTGCACCAAGCTCTCAATGGCGTGAATCTATAGACGAGCTCCAGCTCGGTCGCATTTATACAATCCTAACAGGCCAAATAACTGCATGAAGGTTACGAGGGTTTACTAGGGTGCTCAAGGATAAATTCCAGCACTTTGGCTTGTCTGGACATTCAAAGACGATCATGGGTACTCTTGGCTTAGCTCGGCCGTATCAAAGTCGGCATTAAGGATATTTATTCTAAACTAAAACCACGGCGTTAACTTTCAATATGCATGTCTACTTACCCAGTTGCTATGGATCAGAAAGTGATAGTTTCGAACTCCTCTATCAGGTCGGCCCAGTTCCTGTTCTCGTGAAAGCTGTCCGAATACGGAACAAACCGCTTGTCGCATAGGCAGCCGTCCGGGTTAACCGTATTCTTCTCTCCTATGACGGTTCCGTCGTCCTCGTTCTCGTATAGGCACATCCCTCCGTAGAACTGGAGCGGCACACGACAACCTCCTTTGTCGCAGCTGTCCCCGGGCGAGACCACAGGCTTCTCCTCGCTATCGGGATCACATACCCTTGCTTCTAACATGGGAAAGT
This sequence comes from Seiridium unicorne, assembly GCA_039778275.1. NCBI lineage: Eukaryota > Fungi > Ascomycota > Sordariomycetes > Amphisphaeriales > Sporocadaceae > Seiridium > Seiridium unicorne. Next base: position 47,421 of record JARVKF010000025.1, on the reverse strand, counting down.
CTCTCCCGAAAAACTCAATGTTGAGAAGGATACGCGGTGCGGTTCTCTCGCGTTCAGCAGCAAAAGCTCGTGATAGAAGACCAGAGGGCACTGCGATTCTCTTGAGAGGCAGTGGTCTTTTGCCGAAGGTGAATTCATGGGCGCTTTTCTGCTTCAGGTCAGTCTCTTCATCACTTTCATCTTCTTCATCGTATTCGCTGTCTTCAACGGCAAATTCGGTTTCAGTAAAAGTTGAACCACTAAAGGTATCAACAGCTTCGTAGCCTGCGAATGGCTGTGCTGGGCGCAAGCCGGGACGCTCACCGGCGTTGAACGGACGTCGAGGGATGTTAGTATACATGACAGTCAAGCACTTATCCGTATGTACACCGCTGTGAGTATGTCGCTGTTATAGTGGACGGTGGAATTGTGGATTACTTTATGGCAATGTCGGATCTTTGTTCCGAACAACGCCTTTGTGAAATCTCAGTCGATGAAGCTCCTTGTCCCTAGTAGATCCCTTGTTCAGGATGCCGGTCATTTCATGCTTGATCCACGGACAGGTCGGTCGATGCTAGTTGGGGTATCTTGATGTCCATACAAGCACAAAGAACGACCTCGCACGTTGCTCAAAGGTATTCATACTCTTTTACACGCCTGTTCCAACATCTACTGGGGAAGTAGCAAAAACAATCCTCACGGGCTCCGAATACGTGCCCATTCCAACCAGCCAGCCAACCAACCGACCTGTACCAATCGAACTCCAGACCCATGCCAATTACCTCGAAGTTCCTCCGTGACGTTCCTGCTGTCACTTCTACACAGTTCCACTGATACTCAGTTCTCTGATCTCTTGAAGCACTTGTTCGACCCGACTATCCAGCTGGCCTTGGGCGTACTGGTCTCGCGTATCTGCATCCAAGTATTGTTGCACTTGAGCCATTCGACTGTAGGCTTCTGCGCAGAATCGTAGCTGGATCTTGACGAGGGCTTCGAAGCTGGGATCAAGATATGGTACCCTCAGATCAATAAGCTGGGGTAGTTCACTTGAGAGTTGTTCGTTCAGTTGTTCGTAGGCAGCGCGGGCAATATCCATCTCCTTCTCCGTACGAGGGAGCTTGGTAACATCCTTGTCCGGCTTCTCGGCCAACTTCTTGACTTTGGCTCGCAGCGCATCGTAGTCCAGCAACTTGTGTCCTCGCTTCTTAATGCCTGGAATCTGTCAGCTGGGTAAGTTGTTGCGCTAAGCGGAACTCGGCTTACACTCGTTCACATCTGGAAAGTATGCGCAAAAGCGATTTATCGGCTCAAGGACTGTGGTTCTGTTCGCCGTGTTAGAATCGTAAGTAGCTTGCGAGTTTGGAGCAGTCCACCACTTACCTGTAAGGTCCGTCCAGCGCTTTTATTGTCTCTGCATCCAAATCTTCGACTGCCTGCTTGTAACTCCGACTCACGCCGTCCTTTGCGCCTGCGTCTCCGTAAAATGCATCGATGGTCTCGGCAATTCGCATTTGCGAGGCGGTCATGGCTCGTAGCGAGTCGAGGTAGCCCTTGGCTTCCTTCTGCAGTCGCAGCGATGCAGCCTCCATAGTTCTGAATCGGCGCTCCTCCACTTCGTAGTCGCGGTCGTTTGTCTTTTCGACGTGGCCCGTCTTCATCATGACCTGCGTCGTCGCGCGGTTGACATTCTTCTTGAAGCCTGTGAGAAGGAAGGATTCGTCAGCTGCGATTCGAGGCATGGCATGGCCGGGCCACCATAGAGGCCTAACGTACCTGCCCACGACATGTTGGTGATTGTCTGCGGGGTGCGCCGTCCAATGTATGAGTCTGTTGGTTGCTGTGAACGGGTATCGCGGTCCTCCAAACAAAGCGCAAATAGCAATCGCTGGAAATAGAGGTCGTAAAACTGTTGGTCACGTCGCAAGAATGGTGAGATGATGGGCGGTTCCAAGGTTGCCTAGGCGGTCGGTGGTTTGATCTTGACCTTTGGTGGGCTGTGATGCAGGTGGAGCGCAGTGACGAAGTGCTTTGTGGCGGAGTTTCCCCTAAAGCCGATCATCCGTTAGCCAAAGCCACTAAATTGGCACCCGCTGTCTGTTTTCTGTGCCACATCTGGTTGCCAGAGGCCCCAACCTTGTTGGCGATCTTGGCCCCATTGTGGCTGAACATTAAATTCGTAGCTGTTTTCCTCCAGCCCAAATGCATCTGATATTAGATTTCACTTCTGCAGGTCGAAACACCATGCTTGCAAATTCTAAATACACTCATTTCTGAATACGGGGACCGTCACACTCGTTTGTTGACTGCAGTTCGTCTTTGTTGATGCAATGGCCGGCCCACGGTTCCTGGTCGTTTCCATTGGCAACCCCTTGCCAGTTTACACCTGCCTTCACTCCGCCGGCCACTTCGCTGTTCAGTCTTTTCAGACGCTGTTGGCTCCGAACCAATCATCGTGGGCCCTGGCAAACTACGGTGAGCGCCCATGTCTAGAGTCTAAGGGTCTGCCTTATTCTTTGGTACAAAGTCCGGTTCTGATGAACGCCTCTGGGCCGTGGATCTCCAAAGTCTGGCATGAGATGCTGCAGAAAGAAGCGTTGACACCACCCGATTTGGGCTTGGTAGTAGTTCACGATGAGCTAGAGGATCCGCTCGGATGTACTCGCCTCCGTTCGTGGAACAGCAGTCATCGCGGCCATAATGGATTGAAAAGCGCTAAAGCACAGTTGAACAAGCAGAATTTCCCTGGTGCCCGGTGGTGGCGGATATCAGTTGGAATTGACAGGCCACCGAGCAGGGAGCCGGATGCTGTCGCAGAGTACGTTTTAAGGCAGGTCACAGAACAGCAAAAGAAGACAATCGAGGATCAGGCCGGTCCAAGGATACTGTCCTGTCTTGAACAACTACGGCAAGACTGGAAATGAGTTGGCCGCTTCCGCACTCATGAGGACTAGATGCATGTGCGTTGAAGCATCCCAAGGTCAAGGATCAGTGTCCTCGAGTCTCACTTGATGCTATATCTCCTGTCGGATTCCCCACACGTCAAGGAGCCCTCCTCCATCATTCCATGGCGAGCTGGTTATATTGATATTCTGGTATCTCTCTGAGATGATGCCCACGAAGTACAAAGTCGGATCGAAGTCTCATGGAGTACCAGCCTAGAAGAGGGCAATCAACGCTCTTGTACATGTACATCGAACTACCACTAAGCGTTTGGCGCCCATCCAGCAGCACGCTTCTCTTCATCGCTTACACCATATGCGGCCGGTCCATCATCAATGACTGTTGCGCGACGCACGTCCCGAGCCGTCATCGAGGTCGTGTAAAGATTGGCTCGATGCATCGATTGTCTGGGGTATGATTTAGCGCTCGGCAGATATAGAGCCACAATTTACGTACCTGTTATCCCACCATACCATATCGCTGCCATCCAACCATTCCATGCTGAACACGTACTGCGATTCAATGTCAGCTTGTTCATTGAGGCCCATCACCCCATAAGCGGATACCAACCTTTGGCTGTGTACAATGGTCTATAAGCTCCCAGATCAGTTTTTGGCTCTCCTCGAAAGAGCGACCCAATACTCTCTTGGCATGTGCGGCCAGATAAAGAACTTTACTTCCATTTGGAGCAGTTTGAACAAGTCGGTGGTACGCCGGCGGCTTCAGTGCTAGCTCATGGGGCAGAGGATTGCTGTATACTTCGGGCGAGGCAAGCTTCCTCGAGTGCCATAGGTCGTGCTCGATGATCAACCCCTCAAGTTCATCTTTCTTGGCCTGTGGCAAATCTGCATATGCTCGTCTTGTGTCGGCAAAGTGTGTCCAAGAACCTCCCTTGACAGGATTGCCGTGGGACAGTAGGAGCGAGTACTTCGACCGCTGTTGGTGGTATGACGAATCTGTGTGCCAGAGTGCGTTGCCCAGGCTATGTTGCCACCTTCGCTGGTCTGGCTGCACCAAAGTACCATCGAGGTTGATACTGGCTGTGTAAGTCTAAGTTTGGACTGGAATGGAGACGAGCCACGACTTACTTTCCCACGTCCCAAAGAAACGGCTCTCCGACGCGATCATTCTCCCTGCCGTAGAAAAAGGGGTTGATCTCAAGTTCCTCTCCAAGCTGCTTGGAGAAAGCAATGTGCCTTTCGTTATCAAGGCCTGTTTGACGAAAAATCAGGACGCCATGTTTATCCTGCAGCTTGACAAGCTAATGCTTGAGTCAGCATCTTAACTATGCTGAGTTAGATGGATGTACCTGCCTGTTTCACGGTATCTTCAGGAATAGGACGACTCCAATCAACGCCAGAGATCTCAGCGCCAAACGATGAGTTCTCTGATACCAAGACAGGCTTGATGGTCAGAGCGCCGTCCTGCAGAGGCGCACCACGGAGGCGGAGGGTGCCCGCGTCAGAAGCCGCAGGGCACCTGTTTTCGTAGGTTCTCGCCAAGCTAGTCAGGGATATCATTTTGAGCTGGTTTGCGGGTATCGATGTTGCATGACCTATCCGAAACAAGGATGGACTTTGCCAGTTATCTATCTTGTTGTATACCAAGCCATCCGCCACTAGTGGCAAACCTCAGTGGCGTCCGGAGCTGCGGTAGAGCTGCCGAGCGGGCCGATAGGGTGCCGGTCCGTTCTCCGTAACCGCGGGTTGGTCGATTGCTGATTATTTTACCGTGAACCTGAGTTGGCATCATCCTCAGCTGGTGGTACGTTAACCGCACTGGCTATTCCATATAGAGGCGCCATGTCCCAATCAGAGAGCGTCATCATCACAGCCGGGCCATACAAATTCCTGGCAGTCTTCGAGTCGGATGCCCCGAAGACCATCGATGTCTTTCGGAAACTACTTCCATATCGGCAGCAACTGATTCACGTGCGCTGGAGCGGCGAAGGACTATGGGTGCCGCTCGGCGACAAGGATTTTGGGATCTCCTTTGAGAATCACACCTCGCATCCCTCGGCTGGCCAGATCCTGTTGTATCCTGGAGGTTATTCAGAGACCGAACTGCTCTTCTGCTATGGGGGCGTCTCATTCGCAAGCAAGATGGGTTCATTGGCAGCCAACCATTTCTTGACTATTGTGGAAGGAAACGAGAACCTCAAGGCTTTAGGGGAGTTGGTTCTCTGGAAGGGCGCTCAGAATATCGAATTCGACCTCGCCGATGAGAAAAAGTACGTTCTAACATGTTTGCCCCAAAAACCTTTACTAATGATACTAGAATCGCTCAATTCCACCAAGCACGTGAGAAGCCTTCTCGAGCCAAATTGTGAGGGCTAGCATCGCGGTCCCCAAACGTCAGCGAAATTGGGCTCTGCCCCGCCGTCATTCTCATATATGCTTGGCCATTCGTATACTGTATCGTCCATCAAATCAAAGAGGGATTGAATGGCCGGATCTAACGGATCTTGAGCGATGGAGGCGGGTTGGTCTTGACCCTTATCCAAGACAAGCGAGGCGGCATCCCGTATGATGGCCTCGTAACCACCGCCTGACCGGAACTCGGGGCCATCAGACTCGGCCTCGAAGATGTCCATGGAGAGTCTTGTCAGCCGTGCTAGGAGTGAGTCGGGTCTCGGTCTTGACGGAGCACGGGCGGTCGAGATATCCATTGTGGGGATACCCAGGATTTGTAGATCATCTAGAAACAAGTAAGCTTCTGAAAATTCCGGTTGTTCTGTGTTGTCATACCATCGATCGTCTTCCTGATGTAGCACAGTACCAGAAATGTCAATGCAAAAGTGAAGGATATCCACGTTGCGTCAACGGCATGGTGCAGGCTCAAACGCGCCGTTGGTTCAATGCTGAACTCTCTCCTTGGGTAAGTGCTGAAGCTTTGGGAGTTTACCCTCCAGATGAATTGGTGCGCATTGGTGACTAGAGAAAGAAGTATCTGCGATGCTGCCGTGATGCTTGTCTCCAGGAAGCCAAGCGTCCAAACTTGGAAGATGTCGGTCTGTGACCTAGTTGAAGATGAGAGCAGCGGCCTCAGGATTGAGCTGTTAAGTGACAGGCGGTACCACTGTGTGTTATCAGCGTGGTGTTCGAAGCACAATATTGGATGCCATACCCTTAATGACGTGAAAGGTAGTTGAATGTGTTGCAGTGGTGTATGCTCTAGCTTTGATCAGTCGTTCGTGTCTACGCCGATGCAATATGCGAGACCTTACTGAGTTGTTGGAGCCAATGTCTTGAATCATGTCCAGTCAGTCACAAATTACCAAGCAGAGTTTAAGAGACACACCTCTCCCATTCCTCCATCTCAACATTGGCTTTCTTCAAATTTGGTACAGTCGGCTGTCGATTCGATGTCCCTCCATCTGAGCCTTTGACTCGTTGTATTATACATGCAAGCTCAATCAGAGCGCCGTAACGAAGGTCTCCTGGATCCTGAGCTGTTCGGTGCATGCAGAAGTCTCGGACAACCTTCATTGCCGGCAAAGGGTTCACCGAGATGGGGAGACCAGATGTGAGAGTGAGGTTACAATCATACGTAATGAGATTGAGCCAAGTTCTCATCCTGTCAACATCATCCCTTGAAATCGCTGTCTTCGTGGGATTCTGGAAAGGAGCGAAGGCAAGACGTTCGAGATTGAGGAAACTGGCATATCTTAGTGCAAGACCGAAGACAGCCCAAGCACTCATGTCATTATATCGTGTCTTGAGTTTCGCCCGACGAGAGTGAGGTCCCACGGATGAATCATCGGGGCTGTTCTTTGGGGCACATGGCATCCATTGGAGGTAAAGCATCAAGGCTCGTATGGAATCCACGCTTGCATCGTTGGGAGTCGGGCATAGGAGAAGCCGTGAGATGGTCTTGTCGAGAAGCGCAATGATCTCGAAATATCTTGGATGAATAGAGTTATTGTGCCAGAAACGGGTTCCGACAGAGACGATGGCAAGGAAGAGTGCTGGACTAGATTGTCGGAGGCCCATGCCAGTGTGGCGGAGGCTTTCACTCAGTGCTGGTGCCCATGGATGGCAATGCTGAAAATAGCTGGTTTTGTCAGTCCATTGAAAGGACCACTGTTGCTAGAATCGAGGTATACTCACACATGGAAGGCATCTTGCGCTTCTTGGAAGGTCAGGACACCACGAGCGATGGGATCGTAGGGCGAGAAGATGTCTTCCTGGTCACCCTCAAGCGCGCCCAGCGATCTCAGAGTGGCAATTGGCGATGCAAGTTCAAGATTGTCCATATTGAACCTGGAGGCTTGCGACCTCGACGTGTCCGAAACCGACCCCGTATGCGGCGCTTGTACTACATCTTCGGACCTTCTTGTGGACGAAAACGACTGCCTATAGAGTCTCAACTTGGTGCAATTGGAACTATGAATCAATGAGCTCACCTTTGACCATTTTCAACATTTATATTGGCCTGTTTGACTCTAGCATCTTGGGAATGGGGTGCCCGCGTGTGAGGCATCCCTTGTTCTAGTTCAGCTATCCGTGCCTCGTGAGTGTTAATTCTGACGGAATTAGCTTGCGATTTTCGGTCACGACAATATTATAATCAACTAGACCGAATACCTTCTTTGTAGCTCAATCACAATATGGGAGAGTTGTGAGGGCCCCAGATCATCCGGGACAGATGGTGGCTTATCTGTTTCAAATGAACAAGTGATGGCGTGCCGCATGCAGCGCTGACAAGGCGCCTGCGGGCGCGCATCCGTAGCGGGTGGAATACAGCGCTGTTTGCGGGCGCGACATGTTATGCAGGCCCGGTTGGCTCTAGATGCCCGGCGCTCAGCAATTCTAGCCTCCGTGCTGGATCTAGGGGTCCGTCAACTTGGTCCTACTCGGATGCCATTCAGTCGGCTCCGAGCCGATATCACGGAACTGAGGTTATGCTTACATTGCGGGAGAAGTATCCATCGTCCGAGCCAGAATGAAACTACCAGTGGTCAGGGGAGACGGGAAAGAGAACGAGACGGCTGTGTGTCCGTCTCAGCCGACGATAGAAAGTGGCACCAAGGGCCTGATAAAAGCCTGGCCGGAAGCAGCTAATAGCGGCATCCCCGCGTAGTGGAGCGGGAGATAGGGCGGATTACAGTGCATACTACCTAGTAACTATGTACATGTAGGGATACGCTGTCGATCTTGTAGTGGCTACAGATAGCGGATTATGTGCAATGGTGTAACTTTTAAGTCTAAGAGAATTCGGGTTGATAGATCGATAACGAAGGTACATCGTTAAAGCGAACGGCACAAGATCCCTCAAGTTTCCTGGCTTTTCTTCTTCTTTTTTTTCTTTGTTTTTTATTTCTCCCTTTCCCAGATAGTACTGAGTTCGGCTAATCGACGCGACCGATAAGCAAGTCTACCTTGCTGTGGAAGAATTAGGCGGTACATAAGCTAAGACGGCCAAAAACGCTTCCAGTTCTAAACAATGCAAACATAACGCACTAATCAATGGCCAAGTAATTTGGTATAATAAAGTCTATCAATTCTATCTATATTGGACAATGAATGTAACCACGCGTTTCGTATCAGATTAAATATTATCTGCAAGCTTGGCGAAGAAGCCCTTCTTGGGCGGCTCAACGGCCATGGCAGCGGAAGACCCGGTGACGAAATCCATATCCTTGTACTCAATCACCTTGGACTTCTTGACGAGCTTGTAGCCTACGAGGAGCACCAAGAAGAATGGGATGGGGAAGTATGTAGTGATGAAGCTTGACGTATCGAATGTGCCCACTACAAGGAAACGATTAGCCACGGGCCTTGGACAGCGAGCCATCAGATGCGAACTTACAGAATGCAGTGAAACCTCCAAAGATAATCACAATTATGCACATAAACATGCCATCTGAATTTCATGTCAGCACTCATTCTATGAACAGCGATCGTTTCGGCCACTTACAGTAACTCAAGTATGGCTGGAATGGCGCTTTGTATGCCAACGTGTTGCGATCGATACCCTGGACCTTCAAGCCCTTCTGCCACCGGATGGCTGTGAACAGGATACAAGTCCAAGATATCATACCGCAGATGGCTGTCATATTAGAGAAATACCCGAAAACTTTTCCGGCCTGTCCGCTAGAGCCAGCCATGAAAGAGATGAGAGCAAATGCAGCGCCAATGAGGACCGCAACCCAAGGAAGACCATCGGACCGGACCTTGCCAATGAAGCTAGGTGCGTGTCCACGAGTATAGAGACCGTACAGAGTACGAGACGACACGAAAAGATCGGCGCAACCGGCAGACCAGGCACTGGTGAGAAGTACCGCGTTGATGATCGAAGGCAGTGCAGGAATACCAGCATTCTTGATTGCGATGACAAAAGGGCTCTTCGCCGCAGTAGAGCCTAGATTCAGTGACGGGTCGTACGGAGACACGAGAATACCAATGATGAAAGCACTGCAGAGGTAGAAGAGAACAAGTCGAATCCAGACACCCTTGATGGCGTTGGGGACTGCTTTGCGTGGATTGGCGGTCTCGGCTGCTCCAATGGCAGTAACCTCAGACCCAATGAAGGCGAAAGCAGCACTGATGAGCACGCTGAAGAAGCCCAAGAAGCGTCCCTTCGCACCCGGTATATCATCGAGCTGCATGAAGCCTCCCGTTTCCTGCCAGTACTTGAAACCGATTGCCTCGTGGTTGGGACCGCCGCCGGCAGAGATGATGATGCCGGTAATGATCAAGCCGACGATAGTGATGACTTTGAGAGAGCAGAACCAGAACTCCATCTCTCCGTACACTCTCGTGCCTGCGAAATTGATGGCATACACGACAATCAGAAATAGGCCGACCCACATGGCGTTGTTGCAGATTCCGGTAGTGCAGGTTGCATCGACCTGACCAGCAGGTGTCCAATATGAGACCAGGACAGCGGCGGCCGAGATCTCTGCAGGCAGGACGACGATGAAGTTGTACCAGAAGAGCCAGCCCATGGCGAAACCCAGTTCGGGAGAGACGAAGCGACCGGCCAAGGCGAATTGACCACCGGCCATCGGAAACTCGGCGATCATCTCACCAAGTGCCACCATGACAGCGAACAGGAGCGAGGCCATGATGCAGTAGGAGATGAAGAGGCCGGCGGGACCGCCATTCTGTAAGTTTCCCGCAGTTCCGAGGAACAAACCCGTACCAATGACGCCGCCGATGGCGATCATCTGCCTGATGAACGAGTAAGCAAAGTTGGAGGCTTCGGTACCAAATGGCTTACAAGTGACGCGGTCTCAGTCCACGCTTCATCGCGTGATCAGAAACCTCAGCGACTTCGCCGACAGACTGATCACCGCGCAACTCGTTTGGCGCGGTGACATCCTCGCTGGAGTATTTGGTATTCTTCTCCATCTTCTCTGCAAGTCGGCACACTCTATGTGCAGTTGATAGCGCTGCCAAGAAGGTCCCGAGAGAAGAACAGGGCCTAGATTGCGATCTCGAGAACGAGGACTGTGTCAAGTATTTAACATCGATCGACATTCAAGGGGCGCTGCCCCATTCGGCGAATTAGCAGATACGACCACTTGATAGGGAATATGGACCCATCTCTCTGCTCTCTGCCTGTGCATTGCGTCTAGCCTGGAGTGCTAGGCAATTCCGAAGGATTGGTACGGCAGGAGACGCGTCCACGTTCGGCAGGGATCTCATCGCACCTGTTCTGCTGTCTGCCTGCGGCACCCACCTCCAACGTAGGTTCATGGCATCTGCATCATCCCGAACGCCAATAAGAGATAAGCTATTTCAGCTATCCACTTTCTCATAGTTGCCGCAAATCAGACCGTCCCGTCCTATCAATTACGATTCATCATCGTCCTGGTATTGGTCGCACCAAGTGGGGGGAGCGTATCCGCCAGCCGCAAGCACTGTGCGTCAGATAAGGAAAGCGGCTCGTCGGTGGTTGGGCCGCATCCTCTCTGTTCTAACCCACTATAGCGCCCAGCACCGTACTTCCCGGCCTATAGCATGAGTTGTCTCTCATTCCAGAAGCCTTCCATGAACGGTACTAGTGGCCTATTTGTGGTATGTAGATCTATAACACTTTGCTTTGAGTATCGTATCAAGAAGGCAACATCCAAGCCAAGACCCAATCGCTATCGACGGAACGAGAATGGGCAGAACGTTGAAACCTGGTGCCTACGGCCCACTACCAACATTCTTCACTGACGATCAAGAGATTGACTATGTCAGTTACAAGAAACACTTACTGAGTAAGCAAGAGGTGTATTACATCGACATAGATCTTTGCTGACGAAACTTTGGCCTAAGATCTCGCCCATAAGGGGATCGGTATGCTGTTCTTTGTCCTATCTCCAGGGTGAAGCTGACAGTCCTCAAAGTGCCGGTCTGTGCGGGTTCTTTAGGGGAGGCGGTTCACTTAGTAAGCTGGGTCTAGCCCTCGCTCATTGGCCCTTCCTGACAAGGGTATGGTATAGAGTGCGGAAGAAAGGGTTCAACTCATCAAGTTTATCCGAAGCACTCTTGATGAGGCAGGCTTGCTCGAAACTCCTATAGTAGCTGGAGTGGGCGGCTCAAGTACGCGAGAAACCATCGCGCTCGCACGGGCAGCAGCACAGGCCGGAGCGTACGTTCACTTGTTGGGTCACATTATCTCACACTCGACTAACTCCGGTGATATCGAAGAGACGCCGGGCTGGTGATTTTGCCTGCGTATTATGCGGCGAGTTTAAGCACAGACCACGAGCAGATAGTCCAGTATTATGTGGACATCTGCAATGCATCACCGGTATGGCACGCGTATGAATGTTACGCGATGTACGACTTCTCGGCTAACATCATCAGATTCCCCTGTTTTTATACAACTTTCCCGCAAACTCAGCTGGCTTGGACATGTCTTCTGCTATTATAGAGGCTGTGATCCACCAGACGTCGAACCTCTGCGGGGTCAAACTAACGTAAGATACCACTCCCTCGTCGGCGATCAAAGCTTACGCAAGTATAGATGCGGCGGCAGCATCGGTAAGCTGGTTCGGCTCAAGGCAGCCATCAATGCGGACCCATCAATCAATGCATCGCGGCCGTACCCTTTCCTACTTCTCGACGGACTTATCGCGGATCTCACTCCATGGATGCAATGCGGTGGCCATGGCACCGTTAGTGGGATTCCTAATTTCGCTCCCGCATCGTCCATGAGGCTTTGGGAATTGCTTAACCGGAGCAACTTGACTGAGGATGAATCGAGAGAAGCAGGCCGTATTCAAGCAATACTATCGAATGCAGACGTGGCAGCCGTGCCGGCGGGTGTGCGTGGAATGAGTGAGTGTCCCTTTTCAAAACGTGGCAAGTATGCAACAATATGTCTAATTGATGGACAGAGTATGTTCTCAATAAACTCTATGGATATGGCGTCTCGCCTAGAAAACCGTTGTTATCGCTCAAGAGCAAGGACGGCGAAAAGTTGATGGAACAGTTTAAGGAAATGTTGGATCTGGAAGCAGAGTACAATTAGTCTCGATCATCATTATCCCTGATGACGTACTGAGTGTTAAGACCCCAAGAACCTTGACATATCGTTGCTAGTGTGTCCTTGTTGGAACCCTTGATGGCCATGTTACGTCCGCGCTTCGCAAAGTACGAGCTATTCATTGACCACAAACCAACAAAAGCTTTAAAAGCTTAAGCTAGCTCGGAGGTTTTATTGGAAGCCTCAGCTATTTAATCCGCAACTACTTTTCTGCTATGATCTGAGGCGCGAATTATCCGTCCCAATCCTCCCAAATTTTCCGTCCATTCTCCGTCAATTCCCCGGCCCCGCAGTCATCCCATTGATTCACGTGGGAGCCCTGAGGTACCACAAGCAACGGCAGCCAATTTACAAATTTAAGAAAGACTTCGTAAAAGTTCCAAAACTCGAAACTTATTACATTCTTACACCATATACGTCATTCACGTCACAAAACCATTGACATTTCTTCGCATCCATCACACCCAAAATGACGACACCCGACCCAATGACATAGGATTGAACGACAGAACTCTACCAGATCAAGGCATCCTACCCGGTAAATGCCTCCCCTAAGATAGCCGAGTTTTAATCGACACCAGATGGCGGTGCTACAGTGTGGCTCGTGGCAGCTGGAGGCGGACCTGTCTTTTTCTGCTGTTTAGGATTCACAAATATATTCGGAGTTTTCGAAGCCTATTACCTGTTACATCAGCTTTCCGACAAAACATCAGATCAAGTGCATGGGTTGGTTCCTTGGCCGCCTTCCTACAATTCGCAATCGGTATGATTGCGGGTCCAATGTTTGATAGGTTCGCAACGAAGGCCGGTGATGTAATCGAATCCTTTTTTTTTTTTTTTTTTTTTTTTTTTTTTCTTACACAGATTGACTGATTCATCTATAGATTACCACACCATCAGCCGTGACTTACATATTCGCTATCGTGCGTTGAGTTTTTGTAAGACGTACTGGCAGATCATGTTCGTCCCAGGGCCATTATTAGGCGCACTGACGGGATTCTTGCAAATCCCCATTATTCCAGTAAGACCACATTGGTTCTGGAGGAAGTGTGGGCTTACTCTCGGGTTTGTCGTCTCCGAGGCCTCCGGGACCTCCGTCGGTGGCACCATTATCCCTATCGCCGTATCCAAAATTGCTAAATGGCAACTCGCTCGGATTTGGATTGACGGTGAGAATTGTAGGACTCGTCATGATTCCGTTGCTTACATTTCCATGCACAACTATCGAGGTTCGCATACCTCCGCAGCGAAACACCAGTTTTCATTTTCCCGAAGTCTTCCAAAACACAAAATTGGTTCTGGTGATTGCCATATCCTTCATGTTTACGGACATGTATATTCCGATATTTTATTTGAGGACTTACGCAAAGTCCGCGGCATGGATACAACCATGGCTGGCTATCTGCTCGTCATCGTCAATGCTTCTTTCACCTTTGGGCGAATCTTTCCTGGCATTGCTGCTGACGAGTTTGGGTGCATTAACGTCTTTGGGGTTAGTGAACTGATGACGAGTATTGTCATCTTCTGCATGGACTCGGCAGAGAGCAGTGCAGCGCTCATCGTCTATTCCATCTTCTCTGGCTTCTGATCGGGCACCATTATCTCCGGTGCCTCAACAGTCGCAGCGGTCTGCAGGCATGGCCCGCAAAATATTGGCACTTATATGGCCCGCCTATCAACGGGTTTCTGGTCGAAAAGTATGGAGGTTACCTCCAGGTATTTATGCTCAGTGTCGCCGTAGCAGGGCTTGGTGATATACTCGCAATTTCCGCCAAGTTCCTCACTTCAGAGGGTATCCTTGAGAAAACATGGGCACAAGGTCCGCGCTCGATACTCGGTCTTGTCCTCACAGGATACAACCGAGTAACGATTATTTGATGAAGGCAGACTGTCACCTGGGTAGCTCCGAAAATCTGATATATTGCGCTTTACATAACCGGCTTTGTGGTCGGGGATAACCCGAATTCGGACTCGGGAAATTCGAAGTCTCCACAAGGTCATGTCTCGCTAATGAACATTCGGAAGTCCGGGCTAGAACCTAGGCAAACAACTCCATGATATTCAACTTACAGAATCAGATTCATTGTATCCACGACCGTACCTAACAAGAAGAGTAATGACCGAGTCTAAGCGGCGGAGGCGACCAACCACGTGAGGGTCACGTTCCCAATTCCGAACGCGTGCTGACAACAGTAATTAGCTCGTGCACTTTCTGCAGAAGGCGGAGGATCAAGTGCGATCGGAAAAGCCCTTGTAGCAATTGTCTCAAATATGAGAATGCCGTCTGCAGCTACGAGCCAAACACCTCCCAGCAACCTCAGCCACGTCCTCAGCACGAAGACGGCAATGAGGTAGGGCAGCCGGGTACTCCCGGCACAGATGGACGATCATCGGAACTTCATCCCCATGTTCCATTGGCGAAGAATAGTTCATCAATGAATGCTACATTAATTCCAACTCAATCGGACGCAGAGTCAACGAATGGAAGGGCAAGGCAGCATGTGGGACAGCTGCATCACGCTAGCCCAACGACAACTCCATCATCCATTGCCCCTTCCACAAACCTTGAGCCTTATACTTCAAGTATTGGTGGCAACCTGTACGTATACGGCAGAGACGATCCTCGCCCTCTGATACGTGGCATGATACACAAGACACGCCACTTCGGACAAAGCCACTGGATGAACGTCGCTACACTGGTAGGATATAGCGCACAACCTGTGCATCCCCACTGAATATTTGATTGCTAATATTTGTCCAGTTCAAAGACATGTTCATGGATATTGAGCCGCTTCTGCGGGAGCCGACATGCCCCGTAATACCAGATCTTCAGAGGTGCAAATCCCTAGCGAGAACCATCAAAGTGCGTAGAAGACCAACCTGGCCAGCCTGTATGGCATACGAGCTGCCGGAGAGACATATCGCAGATGCGCTCGTCGACGGTTATTTGCGCACACTAGAAAGCGTTCATCGGATTCTTCACGTGCCTTCTTTCAGAAGGGATTATGAAGCCCTTTGGCATCCAGATGCCAAGCCTGATCCAGCTTTCGTGATTCTGGTCAAGTTGGTCCTAGCGATCGGTGCGGCCGCCTACGATGACAGCTTTTCCCTGAGGGAATCTTCCATACGCTGGGTATACGAAACTCACACTTGGCTTACAGAACCATGCCCCACCAAACGTCGTCTCGACCTCCAGGGCTTACAGATCCACCTGTTGATGCTTTCAGCACGCGAGGTGATTGGTATGGATGGTGATACGATATATATCGCTGCTGGAGACCTTTATAGAAGGGCGGTCACCATGGGCTTACATATCGACCCGACATATATGCCTCGAAAATCGACCATGATAACCGAAATGCGTAGGAGAATTTGGAATACAATATTGGAGATTTGCTTGCAATCTAGCTTGGCGTCAGGAACGCCCCCTTGCTTCTCGATTCAAGACTTCAACACGGAACCACCGCGAAACTTGGACGATGATGAGCTCGACGATGACCCACGCATGATGGACAATCTCGAATCAAGGCCAGCCAATGAGTTTACACAGGTTTCGCTCTCTCTCGCTCTACGCAGAACTCTGTCAACCCGTTATGCCATTGTACAGCTTTTGAACGGTGTGCATATGTCTAATAGCTACGACCAGACCTTGCAACTTGATAAAGAGCTCAAAGCCGCTTATAGGATGATTTCGCGAGGATTTCAACCATTTAAATCCAATGGCGATCCCGTCCAATTTGGACTGCAGATGGTCGACTTCCTTATGCAAGCGTACCTGTCGGCACTCCATGCACCCTTCGCCAACCCAGCTTTGAATCAGTCTCTCTTTGCATTTTCTAGGAGAGTTGCCGTTGAAACAGCAGTGAAGATTTGGTACATCTTGCGACCGTCTGCCATTGATATCAGCAGTTTCGCTCGAGATGGTACTATGTCCTCCTCGACTTCATCAGACATCGCACGCCTTGGGGCTTGCGGCTCCGGGATCTTGCGCGTGGCTGCTGTACAGGCTGCTCTCGTTGTCGCTCTGGATCTCAAGACACAGATACAGGAAGACGAGAGGCTAGAGTCTATTCCAATTCGTCCAGACCTACTTGCTATATTGCGCGATGCTTTGGAGTGGAGTCTGCTGCGTATTAAAAACGGGGAACTTAATGTCAAAAGCTATTTGATGTTTAAGATGATCAGAGCACACATCGAAAGCCTGATGCAAAATCTCGAAAAGAACGAAGTCGTACAATTGTTGGTCAAAGTCGCGACGGAGGCCATACAGACCACGCTCCCACTACTTGAGAACATGGTAAAAGATTGCCAAGGCGAGGATCTGACAGAGCCTCCCCAGGTATCATTTACCGCGCCACCGGAAATCGGCTGGGACCTGATGGTAAGTCGCTAATGATTACAAGCGCAAGGCAAAACTAATAAGCTTTCTAGTTGGCAGGTTCCGAACTTGACTTTACTAACGTAGAGACAATGGGTTGGGTGTTCAATGACGGTGGCACTCAAGTATCTCTTTGGTGAGCCGCAAGGTACAGCCAGCGCACCCGATATGAGAATGTCTAATAGAATTTGCGACACCTGGCAAAACGCCCGGTTTCCCGAAGCAATCAGCGCCCGCTATCACAGAAACAAGGAAACGTTGACCGGTTCTCATGCATAGCGCATGCCAGCTTACGGGACAACCCGAAGCTTACCGAGCAGGCTACCGTCTCGATTGTTCGAGCGAAGAGGACGGCCCCTACGCCATGGTGTGTGGTACAAGAGGTGCAGTTTTTACCGGACAGGGATTTGGACGCTTGACTACATCCTATTGGTGAATCCCAATATTTCTCTTGCATGGAGACGCCTCGTAGCTGACCCCACATACTTGCATACCACATTTTGTGATCATCCAATAGAATTACTTATAGTCAAGGGGCAGCTGAGACGAATGCATGAGCGCAAGGTGACATCAATCGATCGATCCTGGTTCTGCCTAAAATGCAGCCTCGCTTTGAGTACTCCTCAAAGGGAGTGATGCCAACTTCTCCTGGCCGAAACATCTATATAATCCCCAAATCCTTCCTAATCATGATCGTTGACGTTTCCTATTACGCTACATTGATCAGCCTCCATTATAGATATATCCGTTGACTATATTGTTGCGGCAGATTTCGTTCACCGGGCACAATGGCGTCCTCACTTCGTGAGGAAGAATGGCAACAACATTTCTATACTATCCGACGTCTGTGGTCTATTGACCTTCTATCATTAGACGTCGTGATGAAACGGATGGAGCAGCTTGGCTTCTATGCATCGTCAGTGCCAGACCGACCCACACATTTCACAACACTGACCTGTTTCCAGTAAGCCTGACTACCGAGCGAAGCTCCAAGCTTGGGGGTTCAAGCAGAACCAGCCATCAGAAGCTTGGAAATACATAGAGCATCAGACTAAAAAGCGAAAACGGGACAAAAAGGAGTCGGATGTGATCATTTCCGGCATCAGGCAACTTCCCAAGAAATGGAAGAGGGAGACAAGCAGGCACTTTTATGCTACCACGGAGCTCAATTCAACCGGTGCGCATGAACGACACGTTATTTTTGTCATCACAAGCATGCTCACTATTATTTAGAGACCCCCAATTCCCCACCTGGCAGCTTGATTACAGTATGCACACCAACCGCGACCAATCTCGAGTTCTGCTGGCCCCCAGGTTTACCATTCCTGCGATTCTGCAAGCAAGCCGAAGGAATACAACCCAACCTGCACAGAATTCTCCAAGACAAAGTCCGAGGACTCAATGAGACCCAAAGCCTACACAATTTCTACCAAAGCCCCGTGAAGTTACTCCGGGAGATTGGTATGAGTGCTGTGTCTAACGTCATAAGCAACGCATCGAACGTCAATCAGGTTGCAACCAGCTTAGGTATATACATGCCTGAGTTGTATGACGGAGAACATCTCCTTCAAAGCCAGGCGCTCACAAAAGGCCACCATGGTGCATCTACTCATGCAGTGATGAGACTGCTGATATACTCAATCTCCAATAATATGCATGGAAAGTTTAGGGCCTCACAAACAATAAATCTGGTTCGGGATTCCGGTATACTGCAAATGAGAGATGAACAGTACTTTTCAATCGCTCATGAAGTTACTCTCAAGGCTCTTCTGGAGAAGATTTTAAGGCCGCAATCGAATCCCTTGCGATGGACATTATCTCTTGGGTGCTGTCTCGGGGCGTGAGCCCGGATTTGCCCATATCAGTTGGCGGTGAATCACATCATCCACTGAGCATCATTGCCAGAGGATCAGACGTGAACCTCGATGCTGCCCTCTCCTGTGCCGAGATATTATTGGCCAATGGAGCCTTAGCACAAACCTTCTGTTGTGCCTTTCATGATACTCCGATTAACTATGCAGTATCCCACTGCTCACCACTCTTCGTGGACGCTCTCCTAAGGAGTACACCACCAAGGGCAATTTTGCAAAGCTCTGAGGACATGGCTGATATTATATTCAAAGCTCTTCATCACTACGATGAAGACATGCGTTTTGATATCATACGTCGTTTGATGTGTCTGGGCATGGAGTCTGGGCTGGCCGCTAAAGACACGATGTCCAGACTCATGGAACCCGAAGGCTTACTTAATGTGATTAGAGCCAATGATCTGAGATTGTTGGGGTACCTTCACGACAATGGTGCCATCTGGGATTGCCATGATTACGAAGGTAACTTTCCTCTAGGCATGGCTGTCCGAATACAAAACGCATCCATGTGTACTTTTCTATTGGATCGAGGAGCATCCCCAAACTACGAACCATCGAGCTCGACATCAGCCAGAGGGCCATCAGCTCTACACATAGCAGCAGGATTGAGCAGCAGTCCTGAAATATGTGAATTGCTCTTACGCTATGGAGCTAATACACATCTTCCAGCTTACACCAACTACAACTATCCTGAGTCTCCGTTACAGCGCGCCTTGCATAAGATGGATGAGCGTATTTTACTATTGCTTCTCCACAATGGGGCAGTTCTCCGTGGAGACGAGTTACTGATAGCAACTCGATTCGACGGTGTGGCTCTTGGCATTATTGATGCACTCGTTGCAGCTGGAGTAGATTTGTGTCTCCAGGATCTACATGGCAAAACGGCGTTATATCTCAGTGTGGAAGCGGATCGATTGGACATATCACGGACCTTGGTTCACGCAGGGGCCCCGTGGGATGATCAGGTTCTCAACAAAGCTATGAATCAAGGATACGATAGCGAGGAATTTGAGAGCTTCCTGAAGGAGAGCAGAGAGTCGAGAGACATCTCCAATATTTACACCATATATGACAAGCTACCAGAAAGTTATTTCAACATGTGCGAAGACACAGCTGAAGCAACAATTAAGGAACTATTAGCAAAGAAGCTTTGGCCTCAATACGCGGCGATAGAACTTGTGTTAGAAGTATTCAGGGTTCACATTTGTGATCTTGTCTCGCTTGTACTCGCCAGGTTTCCGACTGTGTGGGACTTGGAACTAATCGAAGAGAGTGGGATATGGTGTTGTTGGCCCAAGCTCGACGATGAATGCAGGAATATCTTCAGAGGTGTTTGGAAAAGAGCGACTTTGAGTTCTCTCGATATCGAAGGATGCTTTAGCATTGTTGGCTGCACTGCTAGTCTGGCAGCCTCCGACGGTAATTTCGAGCTCATCGACTTTCTCTTAGCTCATTCCCCGAATGAACTATCTCTACGGACGGATGATTTCTCTTCCCCCTTTTTTCAACTTGTACAGCACCTGGGTGGCGCTGGGAACGATGCCATGGCTGGTCACCTCGGTCAGGTGATTGAGAAGCTCCTCTCTGCTGGTTACACCATAACACCATTTGCCGGCATGGAGGCCATCTGGGCAGGCTGTTCCCTACAGACGATCCGCGACCTCGTTAAATTTGGGTTTAATCCTTGTCTCAGATACGCAGACTATCCAACAGCTTTGCAATGCGCGGTAGCGACCAGGAGCTCTGACGTTATACGTCACTTTCTGGAGGCCGGTTGTGATCTTAATGCGCCTCCCATGTGTAAACCAACGAGTTCATGGCATGATCACCCTCTGTATAGAACCGCTCTGCAGCTTGCAGTGGAAAACTCCGACATAGATGCAATCAATATGCTTCTCGAAGCAGGGGCTGACGTTAACGCTCCTCCTGCGCCCTACCGCGGTGCCACAGCTTTGCAGCTGTCTGCAATCAACGGATCCATTGGAATCTCGATGAAACTCATCTCGCTCGGTGCTGATATCAATGCAGATGGATGTGAAGAACATGGGAGGACTGCTCTTGAGGGCGCTGCAGAACATGGAAGGCTAGACACAGTTCAACTTTTATTTGAGAAAGGGTGCAACCTGGAAGGGGCTGGCAGGCGACAGTATGTGCGAGCTCTGTTTTTCGCAAAAAGGGAAGGTCATCACGTGCTTGCTTCCCACTTGCAAAATCTTGGTGGTTGGACACTCGAGGATGAACAGTTGACACTGAAAGAGAGAAAGATCTATGAGAAAGAGGCATTGTGGCTTGAAGACGACTCTGATTCAGATTGACTGGGGTTTGGGTTGGTTGATTGTTCGTATGTAGAAGCTTTTTCAGAACTCTAGAAAAGTAGCTGCCAAATATGCTAGATCGTATCTATAATGTCTTCCTTTCGGGAATATCGAGATATCAAACCCGCCCATTTCTTTTTATTAGCTATTTGCAAGGTCAACAGCATTATTTCTCTATCAAAAAATAGTGCGGTTCTCGTTAATAATACGTGATAGCAACTATTTGATTGATCCCTTTCCATTTTAACCCTAGCTTTGGGAAAGCTGTGCTAGAATTAATACCGTATTATTCCGCATGACCATTGACCCAATTTCTTGTTGCACAAGTGGTCTTTCCATAATGCGTGTCCAGCCTCTCCGGTCCCTTTGAGCCGTCAAAAGTAGTATCTTCAACATACTATTGACCATTTGAGATAGTCAAAGCAATGATCCATTATGTATCAGAGCTCTCGGTTGATCTCCATCAACCGCCACCATACTATGTCTCGTGCACCCTTGGCATATGCGCATCCCGACATAAGGTCGCCACCCAAATCCGTCTAAACCCGGTTCAGCTCGGGGATGGGGACGAGGAGGAACTGCCACTTCATAAGCCAGCATGAAACGAAGCATCTTTTCTTCTTCGTTCGCCCTGGTCATCAAGCAAAGCCCAAACGGTCGGTTATTATACTTGAGCTGACCAAGTGGAACATTGGCGCTAGGATATCCTGAAGGCATGTTAGCCACGAGCCTTTCCACAGATAGATCATTTCGCACCTGCTGCTGCTGCATATATGGCCAGTGCAGAATCCGTTGGCGCTGCGATGAGATCCAGATCCTGGTCGGCAAGCGCTTTGTCAACAATATGGCGGGCCTTCTCTCTTAGTCCGGTCCTCAGATATCCAAGGCGTTCTTCGCTTTTAGTGCTCTCTAGGGCCTTGATGAATAGGTCTTGGTCCGTATCCGCTTCCCGTTCGTCAGTCTCTTTCGATGAAGTTTCCCGAATGCTACTCACGTGGCGGGAGTGCCCTGTCTTGGTTTGCCCCGTTGAATTTGATTAGGGCTGCCAGATCCTTGATCGCACATTCCTCGAATGATTGAATAAACTCCGGGATGCCAATGTCCCTGAATTCAGAGACTATGGATGGGGTCATTCGAGCCTCCAACAACAAGGACTGGGTGACGACCAAGACTTACAAGCAATTGGCATTATTGCGTCTGTTCCATCCAGCGACAAGGCCTCGGCTGTTGGCAATTCCGCCGGATACTTGGTTTTGAAGCCTCTAGAATTGAGCAACGATACTCTCTCTTCATAGTCTTGAATCTAGCGACTGTCAACTGGTGCTCTTCAGACCGAGAAGATAGGCTTGCCATCTGCTCTGCCGTTCCTTCGTGCTGTCGACACATCCCTGGGCCCAAAACCCAGGTCTTGGGAGATAGAAAACCAATTTTTGCATTGTGACCGGCCTCTATAGCAAGCGACTCGAATTTTTGGTCCAGGAGGGTCGAGGTCAGGCAACCCAGATCGGCGGGTGATTTTGCCATTGGCCCTGGACTATCAAAGGTGTCTGTCATCCTGTACAATCCAGTAGCATTTTGGATTCCGACCGTTGGTTTGAGAGCATACAGAGCAGCCCTAGCAGAAGGAGTGACGATAGACCCAATTGTTTCAGCACCCATAGCTAGCGGGCTAAACCCGCTTGCAATAGCTACTGCTGAGCCCGTGGATGATCCACCTGGCGACTTGTGAATGTCAGAACAGAGTCTCTTGGTGTTTTATTTCGAGGAAAGCCTTGACTCACCGAGTGACCAAGAATCACCTCGCCTTTCTCAATGTCACCCACATAGGGTGACAGAGTTTGTCCGCCAGCGGCCGAACGCCCCGGAGTCATGATCATCTTCATGCCATGAAGTTCCTGGACTGTCAACCACCATCTAAAGTTTGTGACTTGCGAACTCACCGTCATATTAGTCTTGCCTAGAATGATCAGTCCAGCATCGATCAATTTCTGTACGATGGCACCATTCTTCTTTGGTTTGGCGCCGATGAATTCATACGTTCCCGCCGTAGTATCCATCCCCAGACTTGCCTCGGTCACGAAACAGTCCTGCCATTATTTAGCTAGTTCCAATGGACACATCCAAGTAGGCGTTACCTTTAGCACAATTGGAATGCCGTGTAATGAGCTTCTTACTTTTCCCTGCCGCCTCTCATGGTCGAGTGATGCAGCGGTTTGAAGCACGACGTCACGCGGGGCCAATGAGATGAAGGCATGGACTTGAGAATCATAGCGATCGATTTGATCCTGGTATTGTTCTACGATCTCAACGCTCATGATCTTGCCATCTTGAAGTAGGCGCTGCAACTCGACTGCATTGGTGGTGAGCGTGTCAAACATGGTATCTGCGGGAAGCCGAGAGCTTGCGCGCTCGTAGCTGTACACAATTCAATTCATTTAGAGGCGTTTCCGATAGCGTTCAAGATCCTTTATATACCGAAATGTCGATGTAACACCAAAGTTGCTGTGCCACCAGGCATCCGGATAACGAGGGCACAAGTGGGGACATTGAAAACATCACATGATATTGTGCATATGTCAGAACGAGTTATTGTCAAGCGCTCACGAATATCAAATAAGGATGCCTAACGATAATAGTAAGTCAAGATTAGGCATTCAATATATGAGTCTAGGCTCCCTGGAAAACTCAATTGCGTCATTCTCTTCTATGTCTCTTTTGCAGCATTCTCTTTCACACCGTTCTCTTTCGTGCCGTTTACAATAGGAACGTCTTTTGACGCTTGATCGCCTTGCACATAGCTTCTTGCTTGTTTGATGCCTTTGTCCACCATTCCTGCCATGCCCCAAACGTCAAAGACGACCGCGAGGGCTCTGTATCCCATTCCAATCATCATAGGGATTTGCTCGGGACTTTGAGCGGCACTGTAGTAGCATGTTAGCATCCACTTAGGTCTAGATTCTATCGCAACCTACCCAAACAACGGCCTGTTGTACTTCGCGGCCCCTGCAACGAACTTGCCCATGGCGGCGATGAACTCAGGGTGAGGCTCACCACCCAGTTTGAGAGGGAGACCAGCATCTGCCGAGTAGTCTCCCGGGCCAAACATCATGGCAGATACGCCCTCAACGGCGGCAATCTCCTCGATGTTCTCGAGTCCCTCCACACTCTCGATCTGAGGAATGATGGCAATGTGTCGGTTCGAGCTCGTCATGTTGAGCGCGTCATTCGCGTATAGCGAAGCATCTGAGACTCCAGGAGTGAACGTCCAGGGACTGAATGACCGCCCGCCAATGGGTGCTAAAGATAGTGAGTACTGCATCTCACGTCGTTTATCTAAAGCGGCTGCTTACGGTAGTACATCTCCTTGATGAATTGTTTGACCTCCTCTGCGCTTTCGGTATGGGGGATGACAATGGCGGAAGCCCCTGCGTCTAGTGCTGTCGACAAGACGGTTCCATCATGTTTCGGTACACGAACGACGACCATGGACTTGCCCTCTGAGTGGTGTTGAGCAGCGTGGATTGCACTAATTGTTGTGGTGTATGTCAGAGCACATCATTCCGTGACTGTCTGGGTGTTAGACTTACTCATGCAGAGCCAATCGGTCAAACATGGCATGCTCGACGTCTAACCAAATAAAGTCTGGCTTCGTTGATGCAAAGATCTGCGTTGACATTAGTGTTGCGCTCCAGTTTAGTCATCTACAAGCTTCCTCGCGCATACCTTTGTCACAAAGACGCTGGGGATTCCTTGAGCAACACCAAACAGCGTCTTCGTTGGGTCGTCCTTCGCATCGCGGAGGGCTTGTTGGAAATTACCGGGATATGTCAGTAGGGCTGCACGGTAAGGTGCCTTTGTGTGCAGGTTGGACTGCTCTAGATAGGGCTGACTGGCCATGGTGGGTTCGGTGTCTAGGATGGTATATTAAGTTGCCGATGAAGGATGACTGGAGAATGCGAGGAAAGACATGATCTACGTTATCCATGGCCAGACCTTTATAGGAAGAATATAGTGCTACCGTCTATCTTTACTTTATTTCTATACCACCTCTTCTCTCAGTCGGCAGTCGGGGTCCCGCGAGCGCTAGGATGTGAAGAGAGCACTAGGATATTAGTGCTTATTGGTCGGTGTGCGCTTCTGGGCCGGATTTATCATGCTAATATGCATGAGCGGGATTTAACCCTCGAGGATGGAGTTAACGTCGTTTAACTGACGTATCAGGAGATGATGATAAATCCTTTAGCTGAAAGCCATGTTGCTTACGTTTATGTGATAGGTTTGAAGGAAGGTTCTCGTCTTGAGCCGGATCTTAATTAATCAGGGTTGAAGGAGACCATTTACCGAATCAGGATAGTCCAAAAAAGACCCTTCCATACCAGACGCGTATATCATGATTGCCTAGCATCCTACTCCATTGATTACGTTTGCTAAATGATATGAATAGTTTGGTGTGACCTGCCATTCTGATTCCAAAATAGTATCAACTACATGTAGTGTTCTGTTGCAGTACTTCCCAGCATGTCATGGAAATAGGGATTGTATCATATGGCTAAAAGTAGCCCTGTGTGACCAACATCAGATTTGAGGAGATACGGGAAGACTGGCATTATCGAAATGGTGAAATAGACAACACAGACCAACAGAGTAGATGGTCATGCTGAGAGAAGTCATGCTAGTTCTTAGTCGGACGCTTTCACGAAAAGATGGGAGTAGTAAAGGGATCGTCGAGAGACGAAGGACGTGGTCGGGTAGACCTTTTGTTGCTAGTTTGTTGGTGTGAAGACGTTCATAGGGCCTGTCGATAGCTGAGATGTTCTAGCGGCCGCATAAGAAATGTTAAGTTTTTCGTGTCCCGAAGCAGGCTCGTGGATTCGTGTGCTGGAGTGGGGTTCACCCCGTATGGACCATACAAACTCCCACCGGGCTGATGCGAAGAATGTGGAAACCGACATCAGAATGAAACTGAAAAGAAACTATACAGGTTATAAGCAAGGCGTGTCAAACACGGCAGGCGCTGTAATGCGGTGCCACCCCAGAAAGCATCGGTGACTCGGCTCTGAAGCGCCGCGTCTAAAAGCAACGATCTGAGCCGCCAGGGGTTCCACAAAAGCGCGCTAAAGTCTTCTAGGCCAGCGACGCCATCAGCAATCAGCATGGGACTGCGCCACAATCAGGCTCGGAAATGAGGGTCCCTGTGACATCCCTGGCAGGCCTGTAGATAGGAGAAGCTGACATGTTTCCTCAATCGAGCATCGCGGGCCTGACGAGTTTTTCCACGATTGCGAAACCCGACTCTTCTTCCATCACTGACCGTGTCGCTCCTTCAGGTACTCGTCCATTGCGCGTCGCATCCGCCCGGTCCAGGCCCTTGGAACGTTGTCGGTACCATTCGGGACTCTTCTGACCGCCGCTACCTTGAAGGTTGTGTATACCTTCGTCCTTTCGCTGACAATCCTGGGAGACCGCCGACATGAGTCGCTACGGAGCTCCGAGCCCTCTGGGCAAGCTGGACAATAACCCTGGCGCATCCATCCTGGCTTACTGTCTGTCGTCAATCAGCATGACCTTGATCAACAAATATGTTGTGTCTGGAAGCTCGTGGAATTTGCATTTCTTCTACCTTGCTATCCAGGTGAGTAGGCTGGATCCCATCTGGGAGCCCTGGTTACTGACGCGCCCCATAGTCCATCGTTTGTAGCTTGGCCATTGTTCTTTGCAAGCAAATAGGCTTGATCAGACAGCTGGCGGCTTTTGACGTTGGCAAGGCCAAGAGATGTGCGTCACCCCACAACGGCTGCGATGACGATGCTGACATGTCTCAGGGTTCCCCATCTCTGTCCTTCTGGTCGGCCAGATCTACACTGGAAATAAAGCTCTCCAGTTTCTCTCTGTGCCCGTGTTCACCATCTTCAAGAACCTAACCATTATCGTCATCGCATATGGCGAGGTTCTCTGGTTTGGTGGAAGAGTCACGCCAACAATGCTCCTTTCCTTCGGATTGATTGTCTTGAGCTCCGTCGTGGCCGCTTGGGCTGATATCCAAGCTGCCATATCTGGCGAGAACTCGATCAATGCATCTGCCACTGTCTCCACCTTAAATGCGGGCTACGCATGGATGGGAATGAACGTCTTCTGCGCCGCGGCTTTCGTCCTTGGTATGCGCAGAAGGATTAAAAGCATGAACTTTGGCGATTGGGACAGTAAGTTTTTGACGCACACTCCACTTGGGATTTATCGCTGACCGTCGGAATAGCAATGTTCTACAACAATCTGTTGACCATCCCTGTTTTGGTTGTTGGCACTTTGCTGACGGAAGATTGGTCCAGTGAAAATCTGACCAAGAACTTCCCGGTAGAGTCCCGTAATGCCATGATCATCGGTATGATCTACTCAGGACTCGGAGCTATCTTCATCTCGTACTGTTCGGCCTGGTGTATTCGAGTGACTAGCTCGACGACGTACTCGATGACTGGAGCCCTGAACAAGCTGCCTATCGCGATCAGTGGTCTCATCTTCTTCGATGCCCCTATCACCTTTGGTAGCGTAACCGCCATCTTCTTGGGCTTCGTCAGTGGTCTAGTGTATGCTTGGGCAAAGGTCCGACAAAAGGAGGATTCCAAGATGTCACTCCCAACCTCGAACCAACCTGTCATGAGCGCAAGTTCTCAAAGCAAGAAGGACGTGGCGTAAGCATGATGCGTGGCCGAAGTTAGGGAAGGCATGGGCTGGGTATGTAGCTCTGCTTGAAAAGACGGGATCTTGCCCAATCGACTGATCTAAATGGGCATGCCAATACTAAATTGAATCCGCAAGAAAACATTCTCTCCCAAACTCTGATACTACCATTGTTGTGCCAAGGTTTAGCGATCTTAGTTTGGCTCTTGTTCAAACGCGGGCCAGCGTTGATCGCAAGGGTACGAGCTGGTTTTAGCGTCTGTAATCACTGCGCGGGCCACTGGAACTTGACGTTGGTGGACAGACTTCCACTGTATCTCAAACGCAGATGACCCAAGTTTCAACCGCTTAAGCAAGCTCTGACGTATTGGAGATTAAAGAACCCGCCTTTTTCGTTTTGCTAGCATACTGTTGACTAGCAATGTGTTTCTTTCTCAGCACAGTGGTTTGGTTTACTCTGCACCTGAAAGCAGGCGTATCTGGGTAGATTTAGTGCGCGCGATAGTGGTAGATCCGCTCTAATGCTTCTGGCTCCCGTGCACTTCATCATACATTCTACATACATGTATTCATCACATCCGTACATTGTAGCTCTGTCGCTTGTTTAGATGCAGCCAGCATGGCGTCGATCGAACTATTGCCCGCTGAACTCCTCTACTTAATTTTATCGCATCTGGATCTATCAGTACCACCGACAAGCTCTCGGGCGGAGTTGAGTGAAGATTATCGCGCCCGCCGATCAGCTTTACGAAACCTCTGCCTTGCCTCGCAATGGGGCCGCAGAATCGCGCAACCTCTCCTGTTCCATTCCGTCTTCCTGATCGATGGAGCAGAGGTCGTATTCCTCACGAGAGCGCTGCTGGAGAACGACTCCCTGCGCAGCTTGATGTGCAATTTCGCATGCCTTGTGGACCTGGCAGACGACGATCAGAACAGCAACGCCAAGTCGGTTTGTTTGAACCGCCCAGGCTTGATCAGATGCATTGCGCTATCTTGCCAGCCTGAGCTCAGTGCCGTCGAACAGAAGTGGGTTGCTAGGCTTGGCATCGGCTTTGCAGATATGCTTACTTTGAACATTGCGCCCGATAATCAAAATCTTGGCCGGTTTGTGGGATTGATTTTGTTCCTGGCTACAAACCTTGGGGACATCTTCTTGCGTGTCTCGGCTAGCGAGAATATATTCTGGAACTCCCAGAAAATATATGGCCCCGTCCGACAGGTCTTCAGCGGCATCTACACACGGCGTCCGAGGATTGACCAGAGACCCGTGACAAGCATCCGATTACAGTGTGACCCCGACAAAACATACGCCAACGATGGTACCATGTATGATCCTGATCACTTCAGCTCCACGATCCTGCCTACTCTTAAAGTCCCAAGCGCCACTCATGTTGAATTATTTGGAGACGATGGCGACTGGTGTAGTTTATTGAATGCCCATACACCAAAGAGGACTTCGGATCAACTTTCGACTGTAGAGCATCTTAGCCTATTAGAGTCCAAGACCGCACCTATATTGGTGTACCAGATCCTACGTCATTGCAAGAACTTGAGAAGTCTAAAATGGACATTCAGATTGGGAGACTGGAATATGCTTCCGGCAGAACGTCACTTCATGTCATTGGTGGGCCGCACACGAGTGAACGACGCTGTAACTATGGCTTCAAAGTCGTTGGAACGACTCACCGTTGAGACCGTGGATGGTCATATTGGAGAATTTCAACATTACTTAGATCGTAGTATGAGGGTTTCATGCCTCCCTTCTTTCGAAAACCTGCAGCACCTAACAATTGGGCTATTCCATCTGATGGAGATTCATCACGAAGGGGAACCGGCACGTGGACCTCGCGATATCGCTGACCAACTCCCGCATGGACTCAAGAGCTTTGTGCTGACCCAGCGATGGCATTCGGAGCTGCCTTTCGAACCAATCCCATCACACATGGCAGATGCGAACGACAAGCTGTTGGATGAGATTTTCCAGGGTCTCTATGACGACTGTCCTCGGAAACTCCCAAGGCTGCATGAACTGGCCTACCGAGCCTATAGGATACCAGCAGCCACAAAATACTGCTTATCATTCTTCAAGGGCTCCAAGTTCGAACACGATGAGAACATAGAGAAACTGAAAACCTCCTTCAGATCCATTAACATTGGCTTTGAATGGCAATGGCGTACACCGTTGAGCACATCTTGGCCCTAGCTTTGATAATATACTCTAGCTTCTTCTACATCGTGCCCGAGACTCCTTGTTGATCGTGCATGATGCCCTGGTTCGAACCGCCGAGCTATAAGCCAAGATCCGTATTCACTTGCCACACAGAAGCCGACGTATCATAGCTTAGGGCCTGTCTAAGCTGCTGTACAGAAGCCGACGATTGATGCGGGCAAGCGGGGGGTTTTTAATTCTGTTCCGTGAGATTCTAGGAATCGACAGTAGGAGCTCCCATAAAGAATCGCCTTGGCTCGTGCAAAATTCTTCCTGGGTCCTGTTCCCTCAACACAGCACACTCTTTCTTCCTGCCAACACAGCTCATTCTTCACGCTCAGAAGTCACTTGTCCATCACACTCTTTCACGCCCACAACGCTCACAGTCTTTTGCACATCCACTCGCACCGAACTTCACGCAAAAACATCAACAGCACCATGGCCTCCCAAAGCGAGATCTGCGAGGAGCCTGGCATCCCCAAGGCCCGGCCCGGCGCTGAGGGCATCTGCGTGCGGGTCGAGGGCGGCGCAGTCAAGTTCAAGTGCAAGAAGGACGGTTGTGGCCGCTGTGTGCAGAACACTCGCCGCGATATCGACTCGCACCTGTCGTCTTATCACGGCAAGAAGTCGGCCTACAACCTCCGCCAGGAGCTCTTTGTCAACCGGCCCAAGTGCAAGGACTGCCTTAAGAACGGCGTCGAGCGCGAGTTCAAGAACCAGAACAGGTACGTCGTTCGGGAGCTATTCCTGACCCTTTTCGAAATTTCTAAAGGAGTTCAAAGTTCTTGGTCGGACTTGTTGGAGTACTCACTCCTTAGACATGACTCTTCCAACGCATATCTTCATTTGAAAAACTAATTACTGACTCTATTCTGTACACAGCATGCTCGCCCACTACCGCACCATCCACCGAACTGATGGCAGCCAGGAAGATGTCTTTGCGCAGTATGACATGTGAGTATCCTCGTAGCCGATACATGTAACCTACAAAAGCTAATGAGGGATAGTAACCACGCCCACGGCCGCACTCCGGGTTCAAGCACTACTCCCGCCTGGACTCCTGTTCCTGTTCCTGTTCCTGTGCCTGCTCTAATGACCAGCCCTTCCACTATTGCCAGCGCTGTCCCTGCTGTCAGTTATACTGCCCCTCGCGCCGGTGACATCTTTGCTGCCCCGACAACTATGGGTGTCAACCATGGTTTTGCGGGTTTCGGCCGCGGTGCCTTGCACGGCGCCACCAACGCCCCTATCGCCCCTTCTACTGATACCATTTTCGGCGTCAACGACTATACCATCATGGACGGCCGAGTCAATGATGCACAGGTGAACACAGGAGGGCCCGCTGCCGTTGAGACTGCCAACCCCTTCGCTCTCGGAGAGTTCACCGCTGATGTCAATGGCCCCGCTGGCCCCGTTGTTGAATACGGCAATTTTCCCTTTCATGGCGCTGCTGATATTCCGGATGCCTTCGAGCATGGTGGTTATGGCCGCAGTCTTCCGTTCCCTGCCACCCACGCCACCTACGCAGAGACACCTTTTGATCCCAGCGGCTACACCGACTGGTACAGCTACAGCAACAACGGGTTCTCATACCATGGCATTCCTGTCGTCGCCTCCGCTGCCACCGCCGCTGCCCCTGCTGAGGAGGAGCCCTTTCTCGGTGGGCTCGAGAATGCCGATGACACCAACTGAATCGCAAACGTGGTCGTGTTTATATACGCTGTTGTTCAGTAAGTTTTTTTTTTTTTTTTTCAAGTATTCCTCGAAGCTCTTCTTTGAGGTTCCACGTAACATTTCCTCCGCAATTCCTCCATAATTCCTCCGCGTCTTTTCTTCAAGCCAATCGCTAATCCATATATAACCTCAGGCAGGCTTCACTGGATTTTTGGGGCAACCAAACGATGGACGAGACACCAAGGAGGACGCAAATAGGAAGAGCACCGATATGAGCAAAACTGCGTAATGAATACCACAAGAGGGCCGGAGAGGCGAGACGGCTCTCAGCAAGTTTGCCGCTGGATTTTGTAATCGCAGAATCAGATAGCCCCGAATGCACACAAGTTGGTTCCTGAAAAGTGTTTTTGATTGACATCAAGGTGAATCCTCCTGAATGATCCCGCACGCGCGCTATGCCCATCCCAGAAACGCCATCGCTGACGTTCATCCATCGTGTCTTCCCAGTTCTAAAGCCATCCCCTTTCGCGCTGTTCTATTTATGAATAGTTATATAAAGCAAAGGTGGCGGGTGAAGCGAAAGACGTAAGGACGATAATTGATAATACAAGCCCTCGCCCCGGCTAGGAGAAAAAGAAAGAAAAAAGAATAGCCAGGTATTTGCCGGCTAAAACCCGTGGCAGAAGATTTTGTACTTCTCCCGGAACAAATGCGGATATCTCTTACAATGTCGTAACAAGTCATGTAGCCTCACCTCGCTAGTGTCATAAAACCTCTTCACCCTCTTCCTCCTCTTTGAATTTTGGCCCACCTTCGATCTTGATTCCGTCCCGTACCCATTCCATTGCGGCAACCTTTTCAAGGGTCCACCGACTCCTGGCTCTTTTCAGTAGGCCCTCAGTGACCTCCATGGCACCCTTGAGACCTTTCGCTTCGAATTTGGCCTCGTCACCTTCGTGGTCGCCGTCATCTCCTGCATACTCTATCCACCTCCATTCAACCCGAGCAATCCTGTGGCTTGTACGACTTCGCATTCTCAAGGCATCGCTGGCTCCTGGAGGTGGGTCGAAAGGCAGGCGTGCTTCTAGTAGTGCGTAAAGCAGAACGCCCATTGACCATGCATCAATGGCTTTTCCATCGTACGGCTGTCCTAGGATAACCTCAGGGGCGGCATAATCATCAGAACCGCATCGAGTTTCTAGCTTTTCGTCATCTGCCACACGGCGAGATAGCCCAAGATCCGTCAAGGTGATGACCGAATCCGGGTACGTAGCCCAGTCTTGTTTGGGGTCTGCTAGCTTCTCGATGGGAACATTCACCAGGACGTCTAGAGGACCAATGATTAGTAACCAGAGGGGCTATCACAAACAAGCAGCAAGGGAAAGAGACGTGTGAGAAGAGTGCCCAACGTTTCCACTTGAAAAACAGTCAAACAATTGTGTACCTACTTTCAAGCTTAATGTCCCGATGCACAATCCGCCGGTCATGGAGGTATCGAACAGCACCGACAAGTTCCGCGAAAATTCTTCTTAGCAACGAGGGCGTGAGTAATTCCTTATGCCGGGCGGCCAGGTCGAATAGATCGCCACCAGGACAATAGCTGAGCACCAGGAGAGCTCTCGTCTGTTCGATGTTCCAAGCCTTCAGATGTACTAGGGATGGGTGGTGCAATGTCTGCATGATTTCGAGTTCTCGTTTTAGACTCATTTCGATTCGATCCTCGGATGCGCCTCCCCGGGGGCCGTGTTCGCAAACCTTGACAGCCACCAATGTTTTGAGGTCTGGTTCTGGGCCCACAGGGGTTTTCGGTGTTTCGTTCTCATCAGCATTCACCTGGCTAGTCGCCAACATAACGCGACTAAATGTCCCTTCTCCCAGCTGTTTAATCGCACGCCATCTCCTCAGCTTCTTGTCATGTCGGCCATAGGCCTCGAAATATTCCGCCTTGGGCTTCCTCGACAGGCTGGCTGATCCATCATTACTATGAGATGATTCGCTAGGAGGCGGAGTCGGAGGTTTATGTGAGGGGACCAAACCGCGTGCGGGTCCCAGGTTAGGTTCTCGTCGCAAATGCTCATCGGTGCCGTTAAGTCCAACTTCTGCGCGCGGGTGCGCTCCGGACACCGTAGTTTGCCTCTTGGGTATACCCAGAGGATCCGGGACGTATTCGCTAACACTGCGGTTGCGGCCGTGTGTGTGATCATGGGTGCCCTCGACTCCCTTCAGGCCAACATACGTCTTACGCTTGGTCTGATGCGCAAGAACAGAGGCAACAGATTCGCCGTTCGCCGTAATAAGGGCGGTATCCGGCATTATGGTAGGTAGAATGGCTTCCCGCGACGGTGGTCTCAGCCCATGTCTCCTCCAGGGCCCAGGTGAGTCACTCATGAGTAAAGGTGACGGCAGAGGTGTGATATCGCCCATGGCCGTAATCAGAGGACTGGGCACAGCCGAGCTGCAAGCAGAGCCAATATTATTAGCTATGGCCTGCTTGAAAGAGGGTCTTCGTGATATGGGCTTGAGACTCGAAGACGAGGCCTTGCGCTGGATAGGCAATCCTCCGGAAGGGGTGAGGCCGTTTTGTCCGTAGGCACTGTGATAGCTTTCGGTGCGGTTGGGTGGGGCGGGTCGCAGATCGGTCGTGATGCTGAGAGGGCTCTTGTTACTGTACTCACTCGGCAGTGAGGACTTGTAAGGCTTCTCGTCAGACTCGGCAGCAACTTCGGAGGTAGGCTCTGTCAGTGGCGGCGACGGCGCAACGGTCTGAGTACGGAACAGATCTTGATCAAGCCGGATCCGTGGCTTCGGGCTCATGGTGTCACCACCAGCGTCGTCAGTTTGGCCATGGCGGAGGTTGGCGTGAGACAGAGGGAGAGATTGGTTGGAGTGGACATGTCGGCGATTAATGTCTTCGGCGGCCCCCAGCGCAATTGGATCGGTAGAGTTTAATAACGGAAGGCTACCCACAGCATGGTTGCTCCTACTGTGGTCCACGAAAGCGTCCTGTGGCAGGGTCTGGGGTGGTCTACTGGTCATTGTCGGGCGGTGGACTGTTGGAGCGCAAGCAGGCAGGCTACCCAGCCAGGCAGAGCAGTCGAAAAGGGACTGCGTGTACAGTTTGGGGGCGATGCCAACGGACGGAGCAGGAAAGTGTGTGGGTGGGACAAGAGTCGACAACCGATGGACCTCGAGTCGAGTCGAGCACCATGCAACAGTGACAAGTCGGGTATGATACGGGGTAGCGCCGCGCCTAAAGCAGAGATACCCAGCACAGCTAGAAGGGGACTTTCTTGGCTGGGTTTAGGGTCTCAGGGCTGGTCAAGGCTGGTGCTCCAGTTGTCGGCAGAGGTTAAGACTAGTGGACTAGCACTGATAGCCAAAATGTTTTAGTTTCTTTTGGATGACGAGGCCCGAGGACCGCTGGATGATGACTACAAGCTCGTACGTGCTACCGGTATCCCTTCTCCCTTGGTTTGGCGTGGTCAATGATAGGCTAGGGATACTCGGC
Organism: Seiridium unicorne; assembly: GCA_039778275.1. Taxonomy (NCBI): domain Eukaryota; kingdom Fungi; phylum Ascomycota; class Sordariomycetes; order Amphisphaeriales; family Sporocadaceae; genus Seiridium; species Seiridium unicorne. Next base: position 12,389 of record JARVKF010000025.1, on the reverse strand, counting down.
CCTTGCGCATGAGACGGCTTCAGAGCTGCTGAGACTCGTGGCAGTCGCACCTGACCACAGTGATCGCTGCCGGCCCTGTGCAGGCTTGGAGGGGTTCGTGTGCTTGCTTACTGCCTCCAGAGTCGCAGTGTCCCGTGTCACACGCAGCAGTAGGCCGCAAAACGGTGCAGCAATCCTACTGTGAGTACTGCAGAGTTTGGAACACAACGTTTATCAGTTGCGATGGGCGCCGGCTGGTTCAAAGGCACCAAACCCAATTGCTGAGGGGTCTCAGGGGGGCAAGAGTTTGACCAATATTAACAGTGTGGACCGTGGGAGGAGGATCAGCCTTCCGGATGCAAGGTGATGTCCTGTAACGTTGAACCCAAATGCATGTGGATCGCCGCCCAGTCGCTATCGATGACATGGGTCCTCATGCGCGTTTCTTCCTTGTGGCACAGTCGGATATCTGCTCCCCCGGCGAAGAGAGGGCGTAGGATGGAAGCGATGGCCGATGCCAAGCTGGTATTAACACTATTCAATCGAGGGAATCGTGCAGTCAAACACACAGGATCAAGATCGGATAGGACAAGGGACTGTAGCTGACGGGGGGAAAACGTTGGAGGTTCCAAGAAAACAAACGCCGAATGACGATGTCTCTCGTCTCGCAGGTGGGATGTTCCGAAATGGGGATAAGCTTTCGAGCTTCGATGCACCTTAAGGAAGGTACAGATGAGAAAAAAAGAAGCTAGCGACCTGCAACTTAAATTTGGGTTCTGAAAGTCTCCTCCCAGCCCTAGCTAGGCGAATTGCACGCTGAAGAACAAATAAGTGGCGAGCAGTGTGAAATGAATGCTAACTCATTTAATTACCCTTGTTTCTTCTCAACCCTCATTTTGATAATCAGACTCGAAAGGCCGCTACTTACATAATGGATCGCATATGACCAAAAACCCATCGCGGCCAGTTGGGTCCCCTGGTCTGTCAGCGTGTTCAAACGTACATGTAGGGTCACAGCGCCCTGTCGGGAGATGACCCGTGCACTAAAAAGATAGCGACGCTCTTCGGTGCAGACCAGCCCGTAGTACCAGTGCGATGGCTTGCGATCCAGATTGCTGCTGGCGAATCCAGCGCTTCGCCTCCAGTCGGGGTCATATAATTCAGCTGACATTGTACTGAAACTTGTTCGTACCAGATGGATCCCTTCAGAATTGATTCTCAGCTCACGACTTTCCCATTATTTAATCAATAATTCCCGGTCTAGAATTTGGTGGGTCGGCGATCAGCTTTTCTTGCGCGGCCATCCTCATTTCTTTCTTGTCCCACCCGTGGTCATATCATGGGCAACAGAACAGTTCACGACAGCCGATAAGCTAGCAGACGACTTTGTGGCGCCCCAGGCCGAAACCTTACGATCTCTCCAGCCAGGTCCCGGGTCGGCCGGTTGAAACATGATGTCAGCGTCCACTTGGCGATCAACTGATTTGCAAGATGAACTATTGTATGGATCGTAAACCCCGTTCTCACGTCTTGGAAAGTTGCGCATCGCGAATTCCATTCATTTTGGTTCTTTGACCCACGCTTCAATTTCCTGCAAGGTCATTGGCTCTTACCGAGAATGTCGCTAAATTCCAGCGGGGCCACAGTGCTCATCTAAAGAAAGCAGGCTTGCTCTGTCAAGACTATTTTTAGTTTATTGCCATCAGGTTCAAAAGGTCCAAGCTCGCTATGTAACTAAAGAATACGTGCAATGTGATTCGAACCAGGTTCAGAGCTCGCGTATCTAACGACCAAGTCCATGGGTTGGTTGACAAGCTGAGCGATATCTTACTTACGTCGTATTCGTGTCAGGAGCCTCTTGTTGCAATCTCGTGATTCGAAACTTGATACGGGAGGGTAAGAATCCAGATATATTGTTGCGCCTCACAGCCCAATGCGGTCCCAGGGTGCACTTTTGACCTGGCGCGAACGTCCCAGTCTGGCAGACAACGTTGACTTGTCAAGACGGTCACGGTCAAGTAACCTCACCAGGATGTCTGCGCTGGATATAGGCAGTCGCAATGGCTGATATACTCGATGCTCAGGTGCACCCAACGGCCTCCCCTCACAAAGCCAGCGCTATTCGGGTCTTGAGCTAGCCCCACGGCAGTTGGAGATTGGTAGTTGGTTCCCCTCACATACAATATCATAACATCATAGAATGCGACCCAGCGGTAGGTGCCAGGGGTTTGGTACGGCTATGATTACGGCTATGATGCGGGGAAGTTCGACGTAGTACCGAGGGAATGGTATCCGGGGCCGGATGCAAAGAACAGTATGATCGCCTGAGAAATATCCAAAGCGCATACAGTTGCACAGCTGCTCTATGCCCTTTGTAAAATAATAAAGATGTCTGTTCAAGTGTCGCCTGAATTCTCATTGAAAGATGAGCCTATAGAGAACCAGCGCAGGCTCAAGGTCCGGGTCATTGGTGCAGGATACTCAGGCATATATCTGGGAATCCGAATCCCTCAGCGACTTCGCAACGTTGACCTGCAGATATACGAGAAGAATGAAGCTGCGGGCGGGACCTGGTGGGTGAACAGATACCCAGGCGAGTTTTCCTTCCATGACTATATGAGATGAATGGCTTAATAACTTGATACGGCAGGCTGCGCTTGCGATGTACCCTCACATAGTTATCAGTACTCATTTGAACCGAATCCAGATTGGTCGTCCATGTACGCACCGCAGGCTGAGATTTGCGCTTATCTTCAGCGAGTAGCTGATAAATATGGGGTCATGCGCTTCGTCAAGCTTCGGCATGAGGTCGAGAGTTGTAGATGGGATCCCTCGTCCAAGAAATGGCAGCTCCATGTTCGAAACCATCAGACTGGCGGCGCGTTCGAGGATGACGCGGACGTGCTCATATCTGCCAGGGGAAACCTAAGTGACCCAGCATGGCCAGATATCCCCAGTCTGAAAAGCTTCGGCGGACAGGTCATGCACTCTGCCCTATGGAAGAAGGATTACGATTTCAAGGACAAGAGAATTGGCGTCATTGGAAATGGCTCGAGCGCTATTCAGATTGTGCCCAGTCTCCAGAGGATTGAAGGAACTCGCCTCTCATGTTTTGTCAGGAGCAAGACATGGATCACAAACCCCTTTGGCGATAGTAAGTGGACCGGGCCCCTTATACGCACTCTGTCAGCAGTCAATGCGTTTCCTATAACCTATGCCGAAACATATCGCGGCACGTCAAACTTACAGGTCTAGTGGTCATGCGCAAACTTGGATTAGATCCCCAGACATTCGAATGTGAGTTGATATCCCTGGCCTCGCCTCTTTACTTTGGCAGCTAACAAATAAATCTTCCAGTCTCGAAAGAGCAAAGAGAAGAGTTCGCAAACAACCCCGAGAAGTTACTAGCCTTTCGTAAGGCTATTGAGGAGGATGGAAATACTATACACGCCGTCTCTATGAAAGACTCCGGAATGCAGCGCACAGCCCTTGAGGCCTTCCGTGCAGCTATGAAAGAACGCTTATCTGCAAAGCCCGAAATTGCCGACTTTCTTGTTCCCTCCTTCGCCGTCGGATGTAGACGTACCACCCCTGGTCCTGGATACCTTGAGGCATTGGTCGAGTCGAACGTCGACTTCATCACTGATCCTATCGCAGAGGTAAACTCTCAAGGAATCTTGTTACGAAGTGGACGTCAAGTTGATCTTGATTGTCTCGTCTGTGCGACTGGTTTCAACGTCATCGGTGCTCCTCCCTTCCCCATCTACGGCGTCAACGGTCTCTCACTCAAAGAGCGCTTTACGCCACATTCTGAGGCGTACCTTTCGTTAGCTGTTGATGGGTTCCCGAATTTCTTCATGATGCTAGGACCAAACTCGGCGATTGGGAGCGGGTCGTTAACCATGATTCTCGAGACCGAGGGCGACTATATCGTGAAGTGTATCCGGAAGATGCAAAAGGAGGACTACGCGTCGATAGAGATCAAGAAGGAGAGAGTCGCTGATTGGGCTGATTACTGCCGCATGTACTTCCAGAAGACGGTATACACGGATCAGTGCAACTCGTGGTACAAGAGCGAAGGCGGAAAGGGAGACCGAATCACCGGCTTATGGCCAGGCAGCACGATGCATGCACTCGAAGCTTTGAGGGCGCCTAGATGGGAAGATTACGAATGGGAAAGCGTCCCTGGGGGCGAGAATAAGATGCGGTGGCTGGGTAATGGGTGGAGTCTCACGCACACCAAGGTAAATGACAAGGGTGAGTTTGGTGGTGACCCGGCGTGGTATATCGAGCCAAGGTTTCAGAGTGTGCCGGTATTAGAAACGCCTGAGGATGATACCGAGTTCAAGATGAGACCGTTCTCACATTGATTTTTCCGAATACGATAATACCACGCTAGCAAAGACCACATCGATATACATATGTTAGAAGGTACACCCAGTTTATGGAAAACTAAAGCTAGGGACCGTTTCATCATTTCATCTCGGCCAATGGGACGGGGTTTCTGTGTGTGTGTGTGTGTGTGTGTGTGTGTGTGTGTGACTCGTCTTCCATTGACCAGTATATTTCATGAAATCTTACCACAGCCAGGACAGTGCGGTGGTCGTAGAACCTCCATAGGTGATTAAGAGTCGGACACTCCAGTACTGAGCAGCAGGTGTCATATCATTGTGTAGTCTCCCGTCCCCGAGTCTGAAGCGTACCCGGTGGTGAATGCTCGCAGAATACTGATGAAAGAAGTATAATCAATTGTAAACTGCTTCCTATTCACACCCACGACGGTCCAATAAATAGCTCCTCTCCAAACAAAGCCATGCATGCTTTTTCCTCGACCCTTTCGTTCTTTGAAGTCTTTATTGGCATTATCAATGGATATCTTTCTGTGCTCTCCTCAAATAAGAACAGCGTCAGCATAACAGTCATTTGAGCTTCTATTAGCTATGATTCTAGTACGGATATCCCACGATTTCTCTTATAGTACCACTTTCTAGTTTTCATTGTCAGTTGACTCGAAATTTTCGATATAGTTCAACAAGTCTCTTCCCATTTTAGCCTTGTTGGGCGCGTTCATTCTTGTAACCCGCGGGTCAGCATCTGACATTGAGGGGACGCTGGCAGCACCTATAACAAAGCCAAGTTCTAGGGCGCGTAGATCTCGGCTAGATTGTGGGAGTCGAGAGATTAGGCGACTTTGCCTCTCACGCCCGTGTTCTAGTCGATATAATGGATATGGAGAACTGGAGACGAACCGCAATGTTTGCGCCTTGGTATGCGCGTGCGCTGGAGGGGAGGGGGGCAGAATATGTTCCGACATGGTCTAAGGCTCTCCTGGACACAGCTTGGAAAGATATTTAACGAGTATCCATCAAGTGTGTGAGCAGCGGTGATGTTCTGTGTGTTTGATGGCCTGGCGATTGCGATGGGACTGCTCGGACATCTAGAGGTCTTGAGGAGCAACCCGTAGGCTAGTTCGCCGGTTTGCTAAGGAAAGTAGGTTATCTCACCGAGGTAATGGACAAGGCTCGTCCTAGCGTCCTATGAGAATGAAAATTGAAATAGAACACACTGGGTCACTCTTGTGATTTGTTTTGTCTGTGTTTTGTCCAGTATGGAACCATACAGATTGCTCGACTGTCGAACAGAAGTATTCAGATATGCATACTAGCATGGAGGACACTGACTATAAGAATAAACAAGTCCTTGTATCGTATATTCTCAACAATGAAAATGTTGGCGGCACAGTAGCATTGTCTAAGCGCAAAGGATTGTGAACAGGTACTTGGTCTTATGATAGTAGTAGAAACATATAGATACCAAATTTGATGTCGTCGGCGAGAATACGGCAAGCACACCACGACACTCACATCTGCTCATCGAGTCTCACCACACTTCGAATTGCCGAAATCACAATATACTATTGATTACATTCTGAGCATTCTGATCATGGCTGACCATCATATGCACGATGGCGACGTTTCCAGGTCCATGACGCTTGAAGAGTGGAATTTGACACATGGCAATCGTCTTATGACGCCTGAAGAGTTTCATACAGCACTTGGCGAGGCCATCACCGATATGGCGTATGAAGAGTATCGTGACGAGTTTCTTGCGGCTCATGCCGTGAATGACGATCCTCCCGTGCTAGATGATGGCCTCTCTACACCGGACAGCGACATCGATATTATGCTGCATAGTGACCAGCCTGGGGTAGACAGTGACCCTTCTATGCCGGACTACTCCAAGGTGGACTGGTCCCAGCTTAAGGACTCCAATCCCTTTGCACCAGAGAAATGGGCTGCGGACCTCAACTTCCGACAGGTTGTCGCTATTGAGGCACATGCCGCACATGTCGAAATTGCAGCTCCGGCCCAAGCGGTACCTCCCAAGCCAGCGGTTCCGGAGCCCGAGTCCCCAATGACATTCGGAGTGGAGATCGAGTTCTTTGGATTTTACAAAGTTCTGCGCCAGTACCAGAAATTTGAAGACCAGGAAATCATCAGTAGGAATGGCTCGGGCTATGTTTTGATCCCTTCCGACGGAGACGAATCCACTGCTCTGAATTCCATGATTCAAAGTCTGCGGGACCTGGGTCTTGATATTAATAATTATGACGCGGAGCAAGCCGTTCCCGTGCCTCCCCCCGGAGCGCCGCCCGCTACCCGATACTCAGCGAATAGTCGTGACCCTATTTATCACCGCTGGACGCTACGGTGGGATTCCAGTCTCAGCCTGAAAGCAGGCGTGGACGGCCACATGGTCGGGACCGGAGTAGATCCATGGATACGAACCACTTGTGCCATGCCTCTGGAGCTGATTTCACCGGCCATGAGGGCGACACCGGAGTCTTTCCAAGAGGTTATGCGCGTAGTCAATATGGTGAAGCAGCAGTTCAAAATGCATATCAACCCGAGTTGTGGTATGCATGTACATGTAGGTATGGGACCAGATCGCATAGGTCCTGCGCCGCTGCGGAGGATGGCCTGTGTGATCTGGACGATTGATGCAATCATGAACGAGATCCATCCAAGCCACAGGCACGCTAACAACCAATGTGCTCGGAATCGTCAACATTGCCAGCTCGCTAGAGGTATGACTGCCGCGGAGGCCATGGACGGCGTCTTATCTCGGTTTGATCCAATCCAGGACATCTCAATAGACGAGGGTCTTGATGAGCTCAAAAAGTGCACGACATCTGGCCAGATCGGCAGACTGATGTACATGCACTACATGGCATCGGCAGCGTATCAATTCGATAGTTATTACCCCTTAGGCCGCACCGCCGCAGAGGATGAGGCCAAGAAACCGACCATCGAATTCCGACAAGCGGCTGGCAGCATTAATCCCGACTGGATCGCGCGGTGGATATACATTTGTGTTCGTGTGTGTGAGTGGGCAGCCGTTGACATGGACTGGAACCTCCTGGATCAGGTGGCGTTACGGTGTAATAATGTTGAGGCAAACCCACAGACATATGCCGGTCCGCTCAGAGAGTTCCTGGAGGCAATAGGTTGCGGCGATCCTGCGGACTACATTGAGAGCACGACACATGACCAACGAGTGAATATGGCGGGACCGACGGTTGATCCACCACCCTCTCCGCCAGCATTCGATACGCCGACGCCGATTCAAAGACCATCATGAATATCGGGTAAATCGATAAGGTAGGTCTGACATAAGGTAGGCGAAGAAACCCCAGGTAGGCCGAAAAGGTAAGTTCGACCAAGGTAAGTAAAATTCCATATACCGTAGATATAATCGTATTCACACTGGGCTGCTGCCGCATCGCCAGTTTTCTCCATTCACACACCTCGCTTAATATACCCTCCCCAAACCCCAGGTCCAAACAAGCAGACGGTATTCGCGGCCTACACAAACCCTTCAAGGCACGAAAATCCCCCAGACAAACGCCTAAAGTTCACTCCGGACTGGGATCTGCTCTTGCTTGACCGGAAAGACCGGCTTCACAGGCTGGGGCTTGTGGTTTAGCCCAAGCACACCTCGGATGCCGTTCTCAGCCAGCTTAGGTAATTGGTTCAGATACCACCAGTGCTCCAGTCCCCATCCTCCCGTAGTGAAAACGTATATCCTCGCCACGATGAGAGAGCCGCCTATGCCGAATGGCGCGCAGCTCATGAAGCTGTCAGATGACGGGATCTCCGGGTCCAGGCTGGGTGCCGCTATCCCGCACACGGTGTTTATGAGAAGCCCGCTGCCGACGCCATATGTGATGGTTCTCAAAACATTGGACTCTGCCGGAGTGAGGTCTGGTGACTTGGTGTATGTGTTCAGTCTGGCGACGCCGAGAACTAAGAGAACTAGGAAGATGTTTGTAAGGATGCGCATGTTGACAAGAGATCGATGACTGTGGGGATAGAGGTGGCGCAAGTGAGGCTATCGTGAACAATGAAACTACTCCAAGAAATGATAGTAATAGGGACCAGCCCGAATGACCTTGAGACTTGGATCTTGTCTTCAATTGAGGTATTGCGAGCAATGTTTGCTACGTTGCGAAGTTCCAACAAGAGGCTGGCGCTTCAGGGGTGTGACAGGGGTAATCGGCAGTTTCAGCTGTGATCCCACTTGAGCCGCCGGTAGAGGTCATGGTGGTCGGCATTAAGCGCCCTGGCAGATGAACCAGGGAAAGCTAACATTTAGAATAGACTTTGCACGCGCAGTATGGGGTACTCCAAGGATAACCATAACACTTCCCGTTATGCCCAGTAGGGCTGAGGCTGGTGTCTTGATTGCAACACATGGCTTGGGGGAAACTAATGCTAGGTACATGTATCATAAATGCAAAATGATAGGACTAAGCCTTGGACTGCGCTGACGAAGGAAGCTATCATCAACGAATCGTGAGATGGACGGGAGAGACGGAACTCTTGAGCATCAAGGCCTCCTCGGATAGTCATGGCGGCGCCCAACGTTGTGCCTCCTGTGCCTTGCAACAACATCCATGAATGGCTTACGGAATCCTCGGCATTGGAAGCAACAAACAATATGCTCTGGAATCCGGCAGCCTAGGAGCAACACCAACAATGCGACCCACTGAATAGGATGACAGGCCGCTGCACAATGTAGGATCCCTTCCCAAAAGCTCGATTACCATTGCATCCTACTTACTGCTTTGAGTAAAGCACTTCATCTCAAAGTTGATGTTCTGACGTATGCCTATTCTCTATTCGGTCGCACATAGACGTCGAGAAGGATAAGTCGGGATGTTGCAGACGGGGGTGACGTAATGGTTCTCAGGTTCATCATTGACGTCGCGCCAACTGTCGGCCCCCGAAACGGATCCTTGCATGACGCCTCCCGGGGTCGGGTGGGTTGCAATTCAACGGAGGACCTCAGTACAACCCACAATCGAAGATTGCCAGCGGGAGGGAAAAGCCCCTGAAAGATGTATCAAGACAGCCTCGGCTCAGCCATCAGATGATTATCGACATCAGACGCTTCTTCATAAAGCTCCACGACACCGTGGCCTGACAGCTCGGCGACAAGGACGCAATCGCCGTCTACTTGCGTATGAATCGCGCCGTCTCGCCACTACCCAGGTGTCCTTTGATAAGCTCTGGATAGCTCAACGCCTCAACCTGCAACTCTGTCCTCATCGCGCTTTAACACCAGCCCAAGATCTCACCTGCGTAAACCCTGAACCGAAAGATTACAGATAAGCTCAACAAGGGATCTCAGTATGGCTTCGACTGGCAGCGAGGCGGCAGCCGCCAATGGCCACGATGATCACATTCTTCGCCCAAGACCCCGAAAGCCACAACATGCGCAGGTCTCTGAGCTGGCTCGGGAGTTCAGCACCGCCCACGCGAATGGATTTCTGGCGACACCGAGTGAGGACATATCTTCAGGGGTGACGAGGTAAGCAACAGGGCTGATCGCATTGCTTCTCGATGTCGCGTACTGACAACTTGGTTCAGTGGTAGGTCAACACCCATCGCCGAGGATGCGCCTCACTCCGCGAAAGCTCTCTCGAGCGCGCGAAAGCAAGTACGAGCCGAACAGAGGCGACGACTCTTCCCCACGGTAGACTTCACATCGCGCGTATCACATTTCGACCCTACATCCGACTACAGGGACTTCCATGGCTTCTTCAATCTCTTCTGGATTGGTCTCGCCATTATGGCCATCACGACTGGCCTGCGCAACATCAAGGATACGGGCCACCCGTTAAGAATACAGATCTGGACTCTGTTTACGGTCAAGCTATGGCATCTGGCTATAGCCGACTTTCTTATGGTCGTGAGCACGGCTGTTAGCTTGCCCCTACACAAGATATTCAGAGAAAGCAAGGGTGCCATGACATGGCGGAAGGGGGGAATGGCAATTCAAAGCATTTACCAAGTAGTTTGGTTGGCGTTCTGGATTGCGATCCCCTTCCTTCTGCAGTGGACATGGACGGCGCAAGTATTCTTGGTGTTGCACACTATGGTGCTTCTCATGAAGATGCACTCGTATGCCTTCTACAATGGACACCTTTCAGAAACCGAGAAGCGCTTGCATGCCTTGGACAATCCGTCTACGGCGTCCAAAGCCCCTGCATACCAATATCCGAGTGTCGATAACCCGATGGGCACATTGACCAACGATGGAAAGCCGCATGATAGTGACTCTGACGGCGAAGGCGTCGGTCAGCTCAGGGAAGACCTGGCTCGGGAGTTGACAAGCCCTATTGGCAACATCACATACCCGCGCAACTTGACATGGGCCAACTATTGGGACTACCTCCTTTGTCCGACCTTATGCTACGAACTCGAGTATCCTCGAACTTCGGCAATCAACTGGACGAATTTGATTGCCAAGATCATAGCAACATTCGGCTGCATTTTTCTCCTGACCATCATTTCCGAAGAGTACATCTTGCCCGTCCTGCAAGAATCGCACATTCGATTGGAGTCAGTGTCTTCGGTCACTGAGATTCTACTCATTTTAGCCGAGAGTATTTCCTGGCTGCTTTTCCCGTTCATGCTTACATTCCTCCTCGTCTTTCTGGTCATCTTCGAGTACGTTCTTGGTGCATTTGCCGAGATTACCTACTTTGCAGATCGTCATTTCTACGCCGACTGGTGGAACAGCACAGACTGGATGGAATTCTCTCGAGAATGGAATGTGCCGGTCTACTCCTTCCTCAGGAGACACGTGTACGCCACCTCGAAGCCAAAGATCGGGCGGGGCATGGCTACGGTCATTACTTTCTTGATTAGTGCCATTGGTCATGAGATTGTGATGGCATGCATCACGAAGAAACTGCGAGGTTATGGTTTCGTGTGTCAGATGTTGCAACTGCCTCTGGTTGTGCTGCAGAAGACGAAGTGGGTCAGAAACAGGAAGACGGCGAATAATGTCGTTTTCTGGTGCAGTATGATCCTAGGCTTAAGCTTGGTAAGTTTTCTTTCGTGTATCTATTTGCCGCTCAACATACTAACACTTGCCAGATCTGTTCCCTCTACGTCTTGGTATAGAGTGGTAAAGAGTGAATCATGTCAGAAGTAGACCTGGTTTAGAGAGACTATTTCACAGTCAACAAGAGTGACCTATGAGCAAGCTCATACGGCTGCATTATGCTTCAAATCCCTACCAACATGATGTTTTCAGGAGTTCTGCATCGCGGACGGTTATACCCCTATAGTCTTGTAGATAAATAGAAGATAAATACAAGTTTCTCTCATAAATGAACGCCGTGACTCGGTATCGCGACTGCTTTACTGATCAATTAAACTTGTTCAATCACGACGCATCAGACCAAGATAGTCGCACACACAGCAATCACAAGATCTCAGGTCTACGCCGCGATAGCCCGTGGCAGCGCACCAGACGGCGATTAGGGATGCAATAAGCCGCGCCTCCAAAAGTTCTTTGCTCACGACGACTTCAATCCAAAGGGCCGCAAGTGAAGGCTGGGAGACTGATTTGAAGACATCTAATTGGCCTCACACCGTTTGGCCTCAGATCGTGAAGCCTCACAACGGTGTCGGCCGTACCGGACGGCCAGTTATTGCAACTATGTATAAAGTGTTCGTCATGCAACGATAGCCTTACTCGATAACTTGCAACTCCTCGTGGACGTTCGCATTATAACTTCTTGACCGATCGCCTACGGTACCTAGTTAAAAAAGGATTATTAAATATCTAGGAATTACTGGAAAAAAACGCCCCAAAATGCCTTGTCCGGATTGACACTTATCGCTGTGGACTATTCGTAAGATTCTCGAAGATTTGGTCGCTAAGACTCTACTAACTGCAATGATGCTCCGGGGGGGGGGGGGGGGGGGGGGGGGGGTTGAATGGGGGGGGTAAAGGGGGGGGGGGGGGGGGGGAAAAGATGGAGGGGGGGGGGGGGGGGGGGGGGGGGGGGGGGGGGGGGGGGGGGGGGGGGGGGGGGGGGGGGGGGGGGGGGG
>JARVKF010000024.1:630190-720314 GCA_039778275.1 Seiridium unicorne | reverse complement strand
CTAATCCAGCCGTCACCAGCTTATCTAGGGCAGAGCGGACGGGATGCCGAGTATTCTAGTGCGTATGGTCGTATGTGTTATGCAGTGTTACAGACGGAGAATATATTCCAAGTTACTTCATGAGTCTGGTAGTCCCGTGTATCGAAAGAAACCGGCTGTACTTGCAGTGTTTTTATATGTGAGGCTTGGGTATTGAATATCACGCAAAGGTCAGAAGAATTTCTTATACATTATTAAGACATAGTAAGGCATGTATCATTGCCCTAGATCCACAACTCTTTTCTTTTCTATACCGGAATTGCAGCATACCCAGCTCTGGCTGCAATTCCTATGGTCTCTGCTGCCATCCAGGATAAGGAAGAGGCGTCGCCCCACCGGTACCCCTCGATCTCATTGATATATATATTGCTTACGCAACCTCACCGTGATTGGGACGTGAGGTTGAGGATCTGTACCTTGTCTGGAGTTGGGTAGTCCATCCGAGGCCCGGACTCCTTCATAATTCAACAGTGCTGAATATATCGTGCTATGAGAGCTTGCCGCCCTGACAAAGGAATCAAAGCCCATACGTGAAGGCTTGGCCACCTGATGGTGTTGATACATGAATAACAAGACCTAGGCTGGTGGTAGGAATGATGCAAACAAAGCCCCCTGAATAGTCGCATACATCACCATGTATATGACCACACCGCCTGCTGATTTGGACGTCCCGGAATCCACGAGCTTTTGTGCCAACCAGAAGTACCAGAGTGGAAGTCCGGAAGAAAGCCGGGTGATTACCTGGATATGGTACGTCGTGACTGCTGCCCCAGCAAGAAGTAGTTGTGACAAAGCTATGGCTCCGATAAGTAGCGATGCATCTAACGGAGGATCATTCAAGTCTTTCTGCTTTTGGACACTCGCCACAGCTCCCGTAAGCATTTCCCAGCCCGATTTCATCAGTAAGTAAATCATGGGGGCGGCAAGGAGGAATAGCGGAATGTTACCAGGGGTCCAGTAGCGAAGGAACCCGACATTCCTGTAATGAGTCAGTTGAAAATTTCTTCGTTTGAGCGATCCTAAAATTACTCACCAATACCGTTCTTGCACAAACGTGTAAATGCTCGGGAGCCACTTGCTACACCAAGGTCTCGGCTCGGTCACGGAAGAGCCGGAACAGAAAAGTTGGTAGGCTAGAGCTTGTGGGCCAATGGAGCCCAGCGCAATGTAACTGCCCCCGATGCCGACGGCGGCAAGACGCCTGAGGCTGACTACATTCGGATTCTTTACAATCCGTGAACTTTCTAGAAAGGCGTATGCGGCGAAGGGGATCCCGTTCAGGATCCCATTGCTACGAAATGTGGTGGCAAGACCAAATATGACGCCGGATCCCACAATGGCACCGTCGCCGGGTATGCTTCGAGATTGATCTAGACATCCTTGAGATAAGAGCAGAAAGCCGGCAAAGGTGAGGAACGAGAAAGTAGCCTCGTTGTATGGTGCTGAAAGAAAGAGTCCAGCAGGGGAAAGGATATGAAGCAGTGCCGCAGTGAGAGCAATTCGCTGATTGTATAGCTTCAGGCCCAGCCCATAGAGAGCTAGCACCGATAGCAGATGGGAAACATGAGAGATGCCAACCCCGATCAATGGCTCAAGTGACTCGTTGCTATCGAGCTTGAGGCTTCTAAAAACTGTACATTGAATTAGCTAAGTATCTCCTGTAGATACCGGGCCCGAGATTCCCAAAAGAGGATCGGGCCAGGAGGTAGTCGGGTTTCGCATCTAAACCGGAGCCGGCTGCTCCGCAGAAGCGCGTGCGGCTGAGATCACGCACCTTTCACTAACGTTGAGATAGCGGTCGGCAGTCCCATCCCAAAAGCCCATTCTTGCTCAAACACGTAGCCCCGACGAGCCGACTGGACGAAATAGATGGCATCCCATCTTGTCAACTTTGTGGCGAGATCGAAGACTGATTCGTTGGAGGAGGACACGTGGGAATGTATCAGGGTAGAGGACGTATCATATGCCGGGCCGAGGCTACTGCCAACTGCAATTAGTAGTAGAAAGGCTTTCCAGGCTACGAATAGCGTGACCAGCAACAGCGCGGGTCGACTCGGAATGAATGAGGCCATACTGAGTCGATGTCGATGGCCAGGTTGTTTGGCCTTGTCTAGGCCTGACTGTAAATGTTGGCGCTTGTAATGGAAAGGGAGACTGGCCTGGGTGCCATGAATGAAACTAAACGCGACCTGACAGCCACAATGAAATGCAACTGACGGCAATTATGGGGCTGAGCGCCACAGCTGGTGAGATTGCTCCAGCTACATGTAGGTACTCAGCAGCAGGTCTACGGTTGATGAAGTAGGTATGGAATCAGGCGATTTGGAAAATATGTCACAGCCGTTCCTGGATTAACAGGTATATGGAACACTATCAAGCATGTAAACATTGCCATGAAAACGCCTGGCTTGTCTCGGCTGGGAACGTGACTTTGAAACTACCGACAGACCGAGCAGGGGAGAGCTCTGGAGCTCGGACATGGAGCTCGAACGTAGAGCTCTCGCGTCTCGGCAGCGCTGGAAAGATGGTACAGTAGTTTGGCAGAAATACGTAGAAGGTGGGGGTCAATTATGGGGGCCCTCTGTAAGCTTCTCGAACACTACTAGGTATCGCGAAATTTCTTTTTTCTCTCCCCCTTAGGGACATCACAGGACTAGGCGGGATTCCCAAAAATCCCGAACCCGAGTGTGTTTTCTTCGCGATCGTCGAGCACTATTTTGGAGTCATCTGATATTGGGACGAGATTATGGGCCCGAATATTCCGCAACTGTTCATAAATTCCGTCCGACCCCAAAATTAATCATGCTGGTTGTGTCTTGAAAAACGTTGCCGGTCGAAGCGTCATCTTGGTCACTGAGCCCTGGCGAAATCCCAGCAACTAATAAGCAAGGTTGTCGCCGGTGACAAACGTCATCTGCTGGTAGGTATGCCGATTTATCCTTTGCGGTACAAGGACGGCACAACTAGAAGATCAATCCATCCCCACCTCCAAATGCCGGGTACCAGTGTCAAGATCGAACACTGACAGCCGGTTTCAACAGAGTCTGAATCCAACCCTGCATTGCGCTATCGCTGCCTTTGCAGTGCTTTGCATCTCACACCGACAGTTTGGTCTCTCTCGACAGAGTTCCGCGCGTGGTCGCTGGGGGTGCATGCGCAAGTTGAATACCATCACAGAAGGATGGCATTCTGATGTTACCTTTGACGACCCCAATTCTGCTGACGATTTTTGTTACCTGCATCATCCGTCTTACACCGGGCAACACACAAACATGCAAATGACAACCCCTAAGGGTCAATGATCGCCGTACCTTACGCGCAACCACTCGCCCAATCCTGCCTAGTTACCAGGATCGACCTCGCAGCCGGGGCCTTGAAAAGAAAGACTCCGAGGCCAATAGCGAACTCCACAGCTTGACACCGGCAGCTCGGCTCAGCACTCACAGATCATCCGCAAACGTGTTTGATCTGTTGGACCCTTTCACTTTCACCTTGCAAGCTACTGGCTACTGCGCGTCCCCGCCCTCAGATCGAGGCCAGCATTCCACTTTGGGCTGTCTATTATCTCACGGTACCTTAAGGTAGCCCGATTCCCCCAAATTCACCGCTCTCTTCATCACCGGGACGAACCTTTGGCCAAACTCCCAACTTCTAGGACATCAACTCACCGTCAGCAACCGACTGATTCGTTGTAAGCTCCTTATTTATTGACTACGACGCATGAATGTTAGTGGCAGCACTCGTGCACAGCTCTACCTGACGCTTCCGTCCCCCCTGTCTAATATCTGCGGGCTGGATCTAAGCTTTATTTTGCTGCCTGTCGCTTCGCTGCCATTGGCTCAGCCCTAAGGACTGCCCCTAATCCAGGACTGTAATTTCAGCTTTACAGCCCCCCGACTCTCGAGCCTCGTCTGACTATCTCTCATTTCCAACCATCTGCTTTGTTGTCGCCTTTACAACCAGCTCAATTAGTTGCCATTCGTGGTTCTGCCGCTGTGTGGAATTCTCTGGTTTGTTTATATCGGAATACTGCTGTCTCCGAAAGCTTGACGCGCAGGATGAAAGCTTCCTAGCGCCAGTGGGTGGAATTGGAACATCATTTCGAACCTTCTTGCTGAGGCCCCAGTTCAGGAGCCCCGCTGGACCGAATAAACCTCGAACTTCACCTGGTCGGGCCCCGAAGCGAGGAAGCCACGAGCCGGATGAGAGTGCTGGCTCGTCATGTTCCTGCACTCGGGCGCCAGCCTTCACGGGCACGAATTCTCTAATAGAAACACCCCAGCAACCGGACATGCTGCCCCTCGACGGAACTCTTTGCTACGATCTTCTTTCAGCACGCCGGTAAACCGGGCATCACCCTATGCAGACTCTCCTTCACCGTCTCCTACTGTTAAAACTACTGGCACCTCCTTGAAAAGAGTGCGACCACGACCTGTCTCGGACTATTCGCCGGCTTCACCAGATACTGTTGTTAGGTTCCTGGAACCAGTCAAGCATGAACCGGTGTTAGCCAGCAAGCCTGAAGCGATGTACGAGGATGATGCTTCTACTATCGTCGATATATCCGACAGCGACACCAGTCGCGCTGCATCTTCAACTCGTCGGCCCCGGCGTCAGTCGACCAGACAACGCACATCATATGTCCTCGCCCAAACTCCTCCAACTTTGAACAAGAAGCAGCGCTTCCTCCACATCCGCCCAAAACTGCTACTTCAACTACAACAAGTGCCGGTCAATCAGAGGCCCAGACCTACGATCGACGTTTACCCAACATCGGGAATTGTCAATACCGCCATAGCTGCACATCTGTGCAAGCGATTCCCTCGACTATCGCGAATCAAGAGTGAAAAGAGCATACAAGATGTGCTTTTGCTCAAGAGCGAGGACTATGCAGCTTCTGAACTCGATTCCGACAGTGACGCGGACGAGGAAAGCATCACGAACCGAGACATCATCGCAATACTAAGTCCCCTTACTGGCCAAGACAAGGCAGAAATCGTTCTCCCTGACGGAACTGTATGGGTGGCTTCTCCTCGCACAATCGGTGGCAACTTCTCGTATGAGTTCACTACCGTGGACGAACATGGCATCACGACAACTGCCCGATGGGTTCGCAGGCAGGTCCACATGAAATCTTCACTAGTCGCGAAACCAACTACACCTCCACCAACAAGCCCATTGTCTCCTATGTCTGTGACTTCGACATTTCCATTTCCATCACCCTCGCTACCACTCGACTACAAGTTTACTTTCAGCATTATCAACTCCAATTGTCGGCGTCATCCCATTATGGCCACTCTCCGGCCATCCTCTCTCGAGATCCAAGATACCTACACCTCTGTGTCGCAATCATCTAGCAAATATCCGCCGACATCACCACAACTGTCCGCCCTGGAAGGCGCCGAGTCTGAGAGGGAGCCGACGTCCAAGAGGACCCTTCCTGTCGAAGAATGGCAGAAATCCTTTATCCAAATTTCATCACTTTGGGTAGCGCTCAGGCATGGTTGGGTACCTCATTTCAAGCTAGCCGATTTCATTCCGCAGTCAGCAAGCGTGACATCTTCGGTTTCACCCAAAAAACACAACCGCAGCCGGTCCTATACGACAGGCACGGATTTGGGTTCGCCAACGATGTCACGGACCTTAACAGGACGCCTGCGGAACGGTCAGCCTCTCCTCAAGGAAAGCACATTCACTCCTGGAGTATTGCCTAGGAGGGCAACTTCGACAGGAGCTGCCAGGATGCAGAAAATCAGGGCCGAGCGCCTGTCGGAAGCACCTGAAATTGACGAGACATACAGTATCAAGTCCAAAGGCAGGCGGGTGTTAAGTGGAGATTGGTCTGGAAGCACATCAAATCGGCATAGTACCAATCTGGCCGATATAAAAGATCTGGAACCAATTCAGCCCAAACCGGAGGAGCCCGCTCACAAATCAGCGATGGTGCCGCTCCTTACTGTTACTCCGAGTAAACGCCCTGTGTCCGATTATATTTCTAGTCTAGCGATCACGCGTCCGCCCTATGAGGACTATGGTTCGGGTAAAGTGGATGGATCGCGGCCAGGTCCCTTGCGAAAGTTCAATGGGCTGAATGCTCGGAAAGAGGAGGATGGTACTCGAAAGCAGCAAAGATGGAAAAGCGTGACTACTTGGTTTAGTAAGCTACGGGCTCGCTAGGAAGCACATCACGCACGCCTACCGGGTAAAGAAAGGCACGGCCGTGAACTCGGTGGTACCGAAGAAAGCGGAGAGATGCTCTGCAGCCTCCCGATAATCAGGGGAAGGAGCAGACAGATTATGATGCATTTTAAGACGGAGCGCCCGCAAGGGCCGAAGTAGTTGGTAGATACAACAGGGACTGGTTTGGAAATACGGTACAAAGCATCTTGCATTGAGATTCGGATGGGTTTGGATGGGGCGGCGACCTCAAGGCCTTTGGAGTTCGTCGGAATGGTGACTGGCAAGAGCGATACCGTTGATACATAGTTGGGATTGCCAATAACATTATACACCTCCCTGATCTCAATCAGGCAAGACTTCCAATCAGTACGCACCCATGCTCATGTGCATACACTTGATTGGCTCCAGTGCGCACCTATCTGTTGAAGCTGTAGGATGTACGCTTGGGAACAGTTACTAGGTAACAGGTCTCGATGTTTTCCACCAGGTCCATTGCATTGTATGCTCTGTCCACGAGATTGGGTCATCTGTTTACAGAGCTGACTTGTGTCTAGAATCAAGTACGAAAAGCCCTTTATCCGGAATACTATCCTCCCTCCCAGAGCAGTCGAGCACACAAGCTTCATTGGGGTAAGTCTCCTCTCCCATTGAACTACGCCTGTGACTCGTTGAACCCGTGGTCCAGGTTCAGGTATACCGCCTAAGACTGACACTAACAATGGAAATCTGGCAGAACACTGCCTCGACTACGTGCGACAGGCCGTCATGTGCAATGCCGACACCACCCTTGTGACTCACAAATGGTTCGAGTCGGCACAGACGTTTGGACCCAATTTCCGCACACAGCACACATGCAGAAACTTCGAGGCACTGATGGATTGGTCACTGGCGAGGTCACCGAACGTGCGGGCACAGCAAGGTCCCGGCTCCGAGGTTGCCGAGGACGAGACAATGGTCATGTCGGGTGAGCGCCTAGAGAAAACAAAGGCCGCACTGGGCGTCAGTGGTCATGGACATCACAGCCCCTGAGAAAGTAGATCACGATGTGAACCAAGACCTTGCATTGGCCCTCCAAAGGGATAATACAGTGCCTCGTTGTGTTGGAAGTGCTCATGTACCTTCGTTTTTCCAGTAGAGAATTTACCTCAAGTTATCATAATTCTAGACCGTGTCTTCTGGTTTACAAATGGCACACTACAAAGCAGGATTGATTGTTGGCTATTATGTAGGTATAGTACCTTTGATAGGGTTATTCCACTGGAAAACTTATATCAAGTAAGTTTGAAACTAACAGTGAAACCTGCCCTGTGCTGTAGGTATTGTTATCACCCCTGCTTACGCAGAAGAAGTCTCGGGTCTTCCACGTTGCACAGCATAGAGCTTCGCGAATGCCCCATCAACCCTCGCCAATAGCTCCTCTGGCTCACCATACTCAAGTAACACGCCCCCATCTAGAACAACAACCTTATCAAATCTACGGACACCAGCGAGACTGTGCGTTGCCATGATGACAGTGCTAGTCGCGAACTCCGACTCGACGATGGCTTCTATGTAAGATTCGGTGCTGGCGTCAACACTGTGAATTATGAGTGATACTTAGTGTCAGCTTTCATACTGCATCATAATATCTTTTTTCAGATATGAACGCAAGGAGAGGGAGGGTCTGTTACTTACCCGCTGCTCGGCTCATCTAAAACCAGGACCGGGCTCTTGCGCAAAAGCGCACGGCCGAGGCAGAAAAGCTTTCTTTGCCCTTGGGACAAGAAGTCCTCTTCCATCTTCATATCAAGTATCGAGAGTTCTAGAGGGTGAGAGGTCTCTATGCTCTCCTTTGATCGGAAGATATCCCATAGCCCAACCTTCTGCAGGGCAGAGATGATATCAGTATCTGTAGCCTCGCCATGCGGATCTGCATTCAGTCTGACACTCCCGCCAAACAAGAAAGGGTCTTGTGTGAGACATGTGAGCTTCTGGCGGGTGACATCTTTAGGTACTAATGCAAGATCGACATCGTCTAAGACAATCCTCCCGGTAGACTCCTCGACCATGCCGAGCAGGGATAAGAGAAGTGAGGTTTTGCCACTTGCGGCACTTTCGTTAGCAAGTTTCTCGTCATAAGGCTTGTGGAATGATTTATGCTTGTGACTCTTACCTTCCTGTCCTGCCGCATATGGCAACTTTCTCCCCGGCCTGAATCGAAATATCGATGTTGCGAAGCACGGGGTGACTGTGGTATGATGTTAGCTACTGCTTAAGACTGGTACAAAACTCCAGAAAGTATAAAGTGAGATATAGATACCCATTATAGTGAGCCGACCAATTCTCAATGACCACCGATCCTTGAGACGGCCAGCCAGCGAGAATTCTTGTATCCACAATCTCGCGAGGTTTCTCGGTCGGGGTATCCTCGGAGAAAGTCTTCACGCGCGAAATGGCACCCAAGGACGTCTCAAGCAAGGTCCAAAAGGTGATAAGGGCAGCCAAGGATTGGCTAAGATTCATCATGCTGACAAGGGCAACGCCGAGGAAACCGGCATCCAGTCTGCTGCGGAGCGTGACGCCTAGGGTGGTGAGCAGTATCGCGAGCCCAGCGACCGTCAGTCCCAATACAAGAGTCAGCCATCGTTGAATGCAGAGGAGCAAGTAATAAGGCTTCTGGGCCCTGTCGAGGAGGGCGAGATTCTTGGCGACGTGGTTGCTCGTCCAGCCATATGCTCGGATAGTGGCGATGCCCTGGAGAGACTCCAGAACGTGAGAATAGAGAGGTGCTTTCGCTTCCAGGCTAAGCCAGCATTAGTACTTCATATCGTTTGCAAGGTAACAATAGGCATTACTCTAGTAGTCGAAGCTGCCGAGATGTCCTTAGATAAAAGCGCTGGAGGAAGAAGAGAGCGCAGGCGACGAAGGGCAGTACAGCTGCGAAGTAGGAAACAGCGACAATGGCCAACGCTGCAACTGCGAAACACGCAGCAAGCTCTATGATTCTCAAATTAGCGACCAGCTTCCTAGAGGATTGCGTTAAAGTTGCTACGGACGAAAGCTCGCATTCACGAGTGCCCCGGGTAGGGTCATGTCAACCAATTGCATGTCTTGACTGAATCTGTCATGGGAAAGAAATACCTATGGGTTAGTTCATACTCTTGTTGTCTTACGCGAAAGTCATGACATACCTATTAACCAACACCCCAGTGTCGGTCTTGGCGAGAAAAGACATTGGAGCTCTGTCGTTACCGTAAGAACATGAACAAGCCACTGGCAACAAGAATTCGGCGATCTTACCGTATAACTGCCCGAAGCACAGTCAAGTGGAGAGACTGTGCAGACTTAGGTACGATCACCACGTACATGTAGCTGGGTATAATCATTAGCATAAGAGCCTCAAGCATGATGCTTGGTGAGCCTCCAGGCTTTGATAAGTCAGGTTCGACACCGTAGGAGAAGAACTCACTAGACCGCAGAAGTAAGACCGGCCGCAGTAAAAACACCAAAAAGTGCATATAACCCAAGCCAGTAGCCAAGCCGTGATGCTTGCGATCCGTCGCTGCTTTGGGCCCACAGTGTGATCCATGCATCTGTACTCACCCACGTCAGCTTCGAGCCTGACTTACTGCGGCTGAGTGGCACTACACCAGCACTGATAAAAAGGGGCGGATCTGATGGAAGAAGCATGTTTACATTGCAAGGTGCTAAATGCCACGTATGAAGCTACGAAGATACCGAACAAGGCGAAGCTGAGCCATCCCAAAGACGAGAAGTAGTATAGATAGATGGACAAGTCTCCCACCTGTCTCTTGTCATCTCGTTTCGTGCTTGAGCCCTGAGTTTCACCAGCTGAAATTTTGGGAGGTGGGCTATTTCCTGAGCTCGCCGAAGAGCCATCGTCTCCGGCTAGCTGTGGCGCAAGAGAAGCCATATTCTCAGATGAGCTCTGCTGAATGATTTGTCCTTGGTCGTCAAGTATGATAGTTTGGTCCGCGATGGCGCATAGGCTCACTGTGTGTGGTCGTTAGTAGGAACGACACGTTTTCCTAAACGCTATATGAGCTATTCAAAACTCATTGTTACTCACCAGAATGCGTGGCCAAAATGGCTGCCATACCCAGCTTCCGGATCAGTCCATCAGCTCCGAAGACACGCGTGGTGACGATGTCGTGGGTGGCGGCATCCAGGCCGCTCAGTACATCATCCAGGACAGCGATAGGCTTGCGCGCATAAAGTGCCCGAGCTAACGTCTGTTTCATCTCAGTACGCAATAGTCAGGCGCCGAGGCAGTTCTTACCAGGCGTTGCTTCTGCCCACCGCTGAGCGAAACCCCTTTGCTCCCGACATTCGTCGCGTCACCGTCCGATAACTGCAGCAGATCCACTTGTAAAGCGCAAGCGTGAATGACAGTATTGTACCAAGCAGCGTCGAAGTCAGTTCCCGAGACAATGTTTTCTCGGACGGAGCCGTTCGAAACCCACGGGCTTTGATCGCAATAGGCTAGCTCCTTGCTACTGATCCAGACAGTGCCGTTGAATATGGTGGCTTCACCGAGAATGGCCTTTAGAATTGTAGACTTGCCACAGCCGACTGGTCCCAAAATGACTGTGAGATGATGATTTTGGCCAATGCGCAGTGACATGTCTCTGATTACATGGCTGGAGCCTCGCCAGCCAACGGTAGCATTATGGATGATCACATGGTCGGAGTTGAAACTCGTACGAGGAAGAGGCTCTTTTGGTGTTGATTGTGGACGTTGAATCATTTCCACATGGTTATAGCCCGAAGGCGTCTGAATCGTGTCCGGCTTATCGTGGCTCTCCAGATTCGTTGTTTCTAGCGGGCATTCAGGCAGCCGTTTGTCGTCCCAGGACTCGCTAGCAAGAAAGTCCTGGATTCTCTGAAAGCAACCCAAGGCAGCATATGCCTGAGGAATCACCACTAACACCGTGCCTAGAGGCTCCATGAGGATGGAGAGAATGGACAGGGCTGTGACTGCCTGCGACGCCGTCACGAAGCTGTTACCCTGAACTTTGGCGGCGATTGCAAAGGTCGCAAATGTGAAGAACTGGGAGAACAGCGAGGGTAAGTTTACTGCGATTCATTAGTGCCTGCGCTGGATCAACTTAGAGGTGCGTTTCAGCTTACCAAGGCAGACATTGAAGCTGGACAAGCGCCTGAACCTCTTGGAGAGGTCCAGTTCAGTAACACGCATACCCTGTATGAGAGATTCAAATTTGTTGCTAAGGCCCAACATCTTGACACTTCTCATCGAGCCTAGGGTATGTGTGGTAAAGTTAATCCTCGCTTGAATCGCCTCGAGCCAGACCTTCTGGCGGGCGGTCACAAACCCAGCCGCTCTGACTGACATGGCGGTCGCCACTACCAAGTCGTAAAGTTAGCAACATAAACCAGTGAATAAAGCAACTCTAAGCCCAATCGACATGAGTACATTGACTTACCTAACGCAACAACGACTGGAGTGACACAAACGGGACCGATTTGCATCTGTAAGAACCACACAGCAAAAGCAAGCTGAATGACACTCGCCCAACTTTCGGCGACCACAAGATGCCACGTCTCGCAGATTCGTTCGACGTCTGTACCAATCAAGGTCATCGCAGCAGATTCACCGACTTGCGTCGACGGCGATTGCACAATCTTCTCATAGATCAGGGAAATGAGGCCGCCCCTGACCATAGCCATGAGTCGAAAGGAAAGGTGCTGATAAAAGCCTGTCGCAATCTTGTGACACACATATCTGATCAGCAGTAACCCGGGCGGGAGGAAGGAAGTTGAGCTTACGGGTATCCCTGTATAGACTAAAGCCACAGCACCGATCAGGCCATATCCTTGGTTCCAAGTTTGCTGACTGACAGGAGCCGATATAGTCTCTACGATCTGGTGGATGAGGAAGGGCTGTGCAAGGCTAAGTGCAACCAGAC
Source organism: Seiridium unicorne (assembly GCA_039778275.1). Classification (NCBI taxonomy): domain Eukaryota; kingdom Fungi; phylum Ascomycota; class Sordariomycetes; order Amphisphaeriales; family Sporocadaceae; genus Seiridium; species Seiridium unicorne. Next base: position 708,168 of record JARVKF010000024.1, on the reverse strand, counting down.
AAAGACGAGGAAGCGCAATCTTGGCAAGTTCCAAACGCCAGGCCGAAAGCGTAGCCAGAGCTAAGGCGTGCTTGTGCCGATTGTGGTCTACTTTCTCTGATGCGTGAGGCAAGGTCAGAGTACTAGACGACAATCTCGGTGCAAGAGGGCTCAAATAGTTCTCACTTTTATTCATCCATCGAACCTGTAGCTCACTCGAAAGCTTGGAAGATCTAAGCTTTTCATTGATGGACTCGAGATCTTCAACGGCCAAGATGCGCCGGGATCCATCAGAAAGCAAGTGTCTCAACCACCAAAAAAGCCCACGACTGAGGAGGCCACTTGTTGCCTCGCGTGAGAGGCTGCGATACGCACCAGCCAGGATTTTCCTTTTGTTCTTGGTCTCTAGGACGAGAATCAGAACCTGGACGGCTAGAGCAGCGGTGAGAATAGCTGGCATGAGATGTTTGTCCGATGCCAGGAGCCAGGCGGTTCGGACACGCGCGCCGTTCAGGGGTAGTGAAATTATGAGATAACCAGTGATTATGAAAGATGGCCGTGGGCTTTTGCCATGTTGAACTTGGGACAGGACAGCGAGGGCGAGAGCGGCGCAGAGACTTAACACGGATGAGGCCAGGGTTGCGCGAGTGGTGAATCCATGTCCCGAAGCCCATAAGATCAGCAAGGCTAAGTTAAGTCCGGCATAAACGAGAGTCGATACCTGCCAGCCTATGTTAATGACATGAACTTACTGATAATTACAAAAAAGTGTAACAACAAGGGTGACCGAGAAGTACGAACGAGTTTGAACATCGATAGAAGTAGTGATGGCCTCACAGCCGAAACGGCTTTGAAGATACGGGCCACCTGAATAGGGGCAATCAGGAGAAACCCAGCCGACAGCGGGATAGACAGGACGCTTTCTTCGAATAGCACTATGGAAAGATCATGTCAGTGACTAGCCACAAAGTATCGCATTATCATTCAAGGGCTGCGTACCTGTGAAGTCGAACCCGCCTCGACAAGACTCCGTGGCGACGGCTGGCCCGAAAAGCTCATCGTGGCAGACATTCGACACATTATTCATGCTGGGTCACAGAATATTGGGTGAAGCCTGGTGAATTATTGAAGGTTTCGTTGGTAAAAGGGGGCGATCGTATGGCCAGGAAAGGATCTGGTCCTCACGGTACTGGTTCGGCTTTGAGCGAACACAAGGACACAAATAAAAGTGAAGCTTCCCGAATCTCGTAAGGTGAGGAATGAAGAGAGGCACCGTGTAATCCATTTAACCAACGTGGGCACGTACATAAGCAATGATCGGCAACAAGAGCCCCTCACGGCTTCACTCTGATTGGTTTGAGTGGGTAGGTCCGGGGGTGGGTCCTGGGGGTATGGGAGTGACAATATATGTCACAAATACCAACTGCGCTAACAGGGGCAAAAGTGAATCCACTCAAGCGGTTCTGCTTTAGTGTAGTATTTAGGTGCGACACACCCCCCAGATGGGAAGGTGTCCTTCGACATCTGTACAAGAGCACCATCAGACGACGTAGAAGTTCTCTTCAGCTTTATCGACGGGCCTCGACGGCCTGACCTCTCACTGAGATTCCAGTCGAATCCAATTCAGCATCGACAAGCCACAAGAACCCCTCGTCTCACAAACTCATATCACGCTTCTCCTTAGCCAAGCCAAAGAGCCATCAGCAACAATGAAGTCCTCTATCTGCCTCCTAATCGCAAGCTCCGTACTTGCACTTCCAGCCCCGACCTCCAAGGAGGGTGAGTGATCAGTAGCGGGCGTATGCCAACTTTGAGGACAACCAAGCTGAAGCCGCAGTTGCAGCCCGAACCATTTACACTTACGCAGTCAAGGACTACGAGAATGAGAAAGAGGCGGAGAAATGAAGGATGAAGCGCGCGTGAGAGACATGTTACTCTGTAGTGCGGTTTTGGAGGATCAGTGGAAGCTGCAGTGGTTGGTGCGCTTTGACAAGAGGGTGACGATGAGCATACCTTATCTCCCCGTTCATGGAACACATTCACTTAGCTGCACAAAAGAACAACACATTCACTTAGTTAGTTGGATACATACCTAAGGACCAGGTAGGTAATAGTATCAGGTCTTGTCGCTCTTGTATCGCGGTTGGTCCAAAAGCACCATTGGAGGAGTCGTTCAGGGTGGTCAATACGAGGTCACGGCACTGAGATGATTATAAGGTCTTGGCTTTCATTTTAGCATCCTCCGTTTCGTGATGTAGGCCCATCGAACGACGTTTGAGGGTGTTTAAATGAACCCTGGGTTATACGTAGGTAGTGCTGCATATTCGTGATTGATCGCGTCGGTGAAGAGTCAGTGCAACTAACACGCGGATAACCAGGCCGGACTCCTTCTTTGTCAGCCACAACGATGGCGTTGAAGGAATGAGTTGCCTGGAGTTGTTCATTATCCGTACTGCATGTCCAGAATAGCCAATGATGATTCTAGCGATCGTTTTTGCGCGTTTGACTCATCGAGACAAGCTCTCGATTTCTCACCTGCGAAATTCAACCGGTAGTGTCTTCTCCGACACGCCCAACCCGGGAACGGTGCCGACCCTTGCTAGCGAGACGCCAATGGGACTGAACGAAACTCATATATGGAGCCGCATGGATGCCGATGATATGTACAGTAGTTAGAGCAGGACCCGAATTTATCCCGTTTGGCATGCAGCAAGACGTTGACGATCAGTCACGGTGATATGATTTGGAGATCGTGACTCTCTCTCCTGCTGACATATCCTGTCGGCCTATATGTTGAAAAGAAGAGCATTTGGGTCTTGTTTCCGCCTGGGACTTTGCAAATTGCATTGCCGTACAAATATTTTCTACCGCCTGCCATACTCAGTATTCACTCGCAGTATTCTATTCACATCCGACATCATACCCCTGAGACTCACAGCTTCATGTTATGGGCTGTTTACTCGATTAAGACAGTCACCTCTAGGTCTGTTTTAGCGAGATTCCTTATATAGAGTAGCCGCTGGGCACCAGTCAGACACAATGCGGTCCTGCTCTTCTACTTCCGTCATTGAGATGGAGCCAGTTCGCTTGGCACCCTCGCCAAAGTTGACCAAAATTGCCTCTTCACCGCTGCCCCAAGAGCTGCTACGGAATGACGAATTAGCTGCTGCAGCCGCCGTGGAGGACGACGAGCTTCCGCCTCCTAGCACTGCGAGCAGTATCGTGCAGCGATGGAATTACCCCCGAAGTAACATGCCAAAGGTCGCGGCGTGTTTCTGGAGTTTCATAGTGATAGGAGCCAACGATGCTGCTTATGGAGTAGGTCTTTCTTCACCCTCGACGAGGAAGTCGCTGAGTACTGACTGGTGACAGGCCTTGATTCACTATGTGCGTTCCGCCCTATGAACATTTTGATTTGCGCAATGAGTATTTCAATATAGTATCAAATTGCAAAGGTGGGATGCCTGTATGCCATCTCATCGCATGTGAGTAGCAAGCCGCTCAACCACCACCCATTCGCCCTCTCAGACACAGGAAATGACCTCAATGACGTCCAGACTTGATAATTGCCCTGCATCCCCCTTACCCAGTCCTGGTCATAGCCTTCATGATCGCTGGGTACGGCAATGGCCTTGCGGATGCAGCTTGGAATGCGTGGATTGGCAACATGGATCATGCGAATGAGATCCTGGGCTTCCTGCACGGCCTGTACGGGCTCAGTGCTGTCATCAGTCCATTAGTAGCGACGAGTATGGTTACAAAGGCTAATCTGCCTTGGTATACGTTCTATTATCTCATGGTAAGTCCTCTTACTATATACCAGGAAAGGAAAGTAGGGAAAATTATAGAGCGAATTGGTCACGTTGATGATAAAGACTTAGCTTTCTCTAGCCGGTCTCGAGCTCGTAACTTCCATGGTTGCCTTCTGGAAATCTACTGCCTCCGCTTACCGGTCGTCCATGAGCCACTCTGGTGAGACGCAGAAGGGCTCTCTCCGAAACGCGCTGACGAGACGTCCGTCCGCGCGCGTGACCTGGCTCTGCGCGTTGTTTCTTCTTGGCTATGTCGGCATCGAGGTCGCCCTAGGAGGCTGGATTGTGGTGTTCGTACGTACCTTCTTGGGTCCTTTCTCGCCTCTTTGAGCTTCTTTCTGCGCTTTGATAACAATGCCTTGAGGGTTGATACTCCTGAGACCTGTTTCAGAACCCCCAGAACCTATCCGCAAGAGTGATTACTGACCCTGATTTGATGTAGATGATCCAGGTCCGACACGGTGAAGAGTTCGCCTCAGGTATGACAGCTACCGGATTCTGGTTGGGAATTGCAATCGGACGGGTGATTCTTGGTTTTGTAAACTCCGCGGATTGGGGAGAAAATGGCTATTACTGTGAGCATAGTTCCCTGGCACTCTTGTCCTTGTTTTCCAGTGCCTGCTCTATTTTTCTTGGCGACTAACCAAGATTTCCCAAGATTTACCTACCAATCGTAATGGGCCTCGAGCTCCTCTTCTGGCTCGTCCCGCAATTCACCGTTTCTGCTGTGGCCGTCTCGCTGCAGGGCTTCTTCCTTGGCCCGCTGTTCCCCGCCGCAATCGTGGCCATGTCGAAGCTGCTGCCGCGACATTTGCATGTGGGTGCCATCGGGTTTGCCGCTGCGTTCGGTAGCAGCGGCGCAGCTATCCTGCCTTTTGCTGTAGGCGCGATTGCGCAGGCAAAGGGCGTTCAGGTGTTGCAGCCTATCATCCTGGCGCTGCTGGCTGCCATTTTTGTTTTGTGGTTGGGATTACCGAAATTTGGGGGAAAGAAGAAGGAATAGACGTGGTTGAAGCCGACGGATATTATCAGGAGATTGGGAAGCTATTTACATATAGAGTTAAGATAGTGATGTAAGATATGACTGTTGAAATGATGCGAACAAGATGGAACACCTGAATAGTGTAGGTCATCAATTGGATAAGATGTCGTGGATAGTCCATATAGTCACCGTTCAGCCTGGATCATATTGGCTGCGGCATTCGTCCAAATTACACTTACATGAGTTGTGCTATTAAAAAGGATCCACCAATGTTAACATACATGCGTATAGATATCTCACTGTACCGCTATGCAGTTCTCGAAAGGAGTGACATCCAACTAAATCAAACCCGTAAGCAGATCGGTTTCCGAACTGCATATCATCGGAGGTAATGCGCTGCGCCGATAGGGACCGAGATCGTGCCAGTTCGTCCGCTCCGCTGCCGAAGCGCGAGTCTCCGGAGCGACGTCATTGGCACAACCCGATGACCAATCCACTAGTACTAGGTATTACATAGCTGAGTTGTCCGCGATTTGTCCGTAGTGGACAACGTATATACAAGTAGCGGCACGTTTTTTCCCTTCTACAAATTCGAATTGGAAATTAATACGATCATTCGTCGAAACCTTATACCGATAATGTGGGGACGTATACTACTTACTGTCGACGCCTTGGGCCTGTCCTTAGGTACACTCAAGGCAGACTACTTTAGCCATACCCATATGTACAACCCGAACTGGCCGCCTCATGCTAAGTGTGTCTCCTCCATAGCACATACACTTGAGACCATATAGGGGCGAAAACTCGCGTGTACTGATACGTGAAACAGATTTCACAATGCTCAGACAGTCGGCCTAGCCTGCTTCCTCGCCGCCGCGACACTGTACTATAGCTGGCGGAAAGCACAGTCGCCTCAGCTCCACCGTGAATACATGAAGATAGCCGGGTTCCTTGGGTCGATCTACTGGATAGCGGGCCTGCTGAGCATCCTACCGGAGGGCACGATGGGTGTCGACCCCGAGTTCGGGGGCCCGGCGTTCCCTCAGAAGTATGTTTTCACGCCGTTCTTGCTCTGCGGGTTAATAGGCGCTTGGCTCGAGTGTTGAGATGGGTTGGAACTTCGTTGGGAAAGGTGCCAGCCTCTAGGTTGAGAAAGGGACATGGGGGAATTGCTTTGAGTGATATATCCCTATAAATTTTGAAGATCTCCTAGGACTGTAAACTATCGATGGAAATCTCAGAAAAAGCGTTAATTCCGTCTGTGTCGCCTGGCATCACTTAGTCGTAACGTACTAGGGGGATTGGTAACTAACGAATAGACGCCGTAAGTTTACTTCGAACCAAAGATGCAAAAATAAGAAAGAATCTCTTTTCTCCTTGTTTCTCAAATCTCATATTAGAAAACTCAATTCGCTTTCCCGGGGGGAACGCCGTCAAATAATGACCAAGTGTATGTAGTTGTAACCAATTAAGCAGTGGATGGATGGGTGTAAATAAATACGTGTACCAGACATGATCGCATGTCTCAGAGCTCAATGCGTTGTATCGTCTTTCTTCGAATGATGTAGAACAGTGCGGTGATGCAAGTGCAAGTCACAAGTGAAGACGGCTTCATGCAGGGTCTCTTGCATTCGTATTGCAGTGGCTTGCCGTTGGGGCATGGTGATGGAGAGTATCGAGTGATACATTGCGGCTTCCCGTATCGAGGACCGGCGTAACAGGCAAGACGTTGTGTACGCAAGCCTTGGAAAGCTTCCAGAACACAGTTGGTAAGCCGCGTGATGTACAAGTAGCGATGGACATTAACTTAGTGCTTGGCTTGCGCTTGCGAATCCTATGGCGGCCTAAGAACGTGGCGGCCCAGAGGTTTCAAACGTGCAAGCATGCGCCCCCAGTAAAATTCGGAGGGTGGATGAGTCGTCGCAACGGTGCCTAGAAGACCTAAGCAGTATATCACGCCGTAGATTCGAGATTTAGAGAGCCGGACGAGTTCCGGGGCATCTTCTTGGCCAATATCAAGAAGCAGTCTGCTAGGTATCAGAACTTGCGCCCGCATGCATCGGCAGAGCGTTTCGTTACTGCTGTTATCCGCCAATACGATTACATTGTATATACACCAACGAGACGTTTGAGTTGCATCACTCACAAAGAAAAGCAAAACAAAAGGCGGCAGAGGTGATACACGAGATCCTATCAGCGAACACAGGACGACGTTGTAGCCAAGGTGAGCGTGATTCCATTTGCTACCTAACTATTTCCTGTGTATATCCAGAGGAAACCAGGCCCCGTCTCGGGAGTGAACCCCTCATCCCCGGCACCTGGGGTGATTAAGGTTGCTTCTGGGCGCCGAGCATAACACAACGTGCAGGCGTGCTGCGTGCGCTCGAGTCAAGGACCTCGGCCAAGGCAGCCATTGGCGTTACGCAGACAAGCTGTGGCCCTGCCCGGAAGCACTGCATTCGCATGGCCGCGGGCGCGCTAACGCCCAGCAGTCGCACGGCGGTTGGTCTCAGATGCACCCATGCTGTTGGAGCGGCAAGCTTGCACATAGGTAGCTGAGGATGCAGAACGGAAGGGCGTGTGATCATCATTCGCAGGAAGTGCATTTTTCCAGACTTGGGATTCGAGAGATCCGCTGGGACTGTTCGCGAACCCACCGCGAATGCCTCCCACTTCTATAGACTTGCTGCTTGCTTTTCGAGGGGTCTGGAATACATGAACCAGCCCACCCTGACTAACCGTCTACTTTTAGAACTCTCCGCCCACTGCAGCGTGGCGGCACCAGACCGCTGCCAGCTAAAGTCCATTACGTCTGGGGTCCCCAAGGCAAAAGTCCCGACAATCCAACAACGGCTACCGATTGGAGGTAAGCAACAAGCAGGGAGCTCTCAACTTCGACGCGGCCCAAGCAAAAGAGGCAAGCTTCCATTCGAGCTCCATTCGAGCTCCATTCGAGCTCCATTCGAGCTCCATTCGAGCCGCACCTGTCGAGTGTCTCGCCTCATCCAGCCCGCCATACTCCTCCATCGCATACTTTCGCCTTGACTCGCGACCAACTGGCAGATCCGCCGTATCTGTCATCACCCCAACCAACTCCTGGAGTCAATCACCTCTGCAACAAACAATCAGCTGTTGCCCGATAATCGACCATCCACGATCAAGACCGGTAGTGACGGCTAACCGTCAGCCGCATTCACAGCTCTCGAGCTCCAATTAACGCTCGTTTACGGCCGCACGAGGCGAAATGTCACCAAGGAACACGGGGGAGCACGAGACCACGACCTTTCCTTCGATTTCAACCCACGCCCTTCTCGCCGACCGTCGCTGTTAAGCTAGCTGTCAACCTCTCATAGCATTCGTCATCGACAGCTTTCGACGGCGCATTGCGACAAGGTTCGGGATAACACAAGCCCATTGCTTGTAACAACAGCGTTCTTCTCATCAAAACTACCAAGCTCGAGCTTTCTTACGTTTCAGGTCTTCCGCCATCTGACCATGGAAGATCAACTCGACCCGACAGGCGCTACGACCTTATCAGGGGCCGCCCAATTCCTCAGCACATTCGCTTCCGGGGAGACAATATCTCGAGCTACCTCGCCTGGCATACCTTCGGAAGATTCTGAGGACAATAGCAAACGCTATCGACCGCGAACATTCTCTTACTTCGAACTGCTGCCGTATTCTGTGGAAGAGGAAGTTCAGCGCGATGGTGCACTGCAGGGAATACTGAAGCAGCTATACATTGCTATCAAGGCCGAGGACTTCTCCCCGGGGGCGACGCACTGGACGAGACAGTTGCAGTCATGGCTCAACCTCAAGTTCGACATGCCGAGGGAGCTCCGCGCCAAGCTCGCCCAGCTATACTTCCACCTGTCTTTGGCTCCAGGGCTTGACGGCAGCACCGCGGATCGTTTTTCGAGAATGGTCTCTGTATTGGCCAAAAGAAAGCACCTTCTTAGGCCCATCGACGATTTGACTCTTGACTGGAAACCAATCTGGAAAGAGATCAAGTCGCTGGTACTTCCTGGAGAGGCGCCGGCGCACCACTCTTCGCGAAGGAGAGGACTCAAGCACATGTGGAAGTTGTGCTTACAAGCCTCGATATACTTTGACCCTAGGGATAGACGGGCCATGCTCGAGGAGATCCTGCCCTTCTTCAGCACATCAGACCTCCAGAACGCCTATATTGTGGTTGGCACGTTGAATATACTCCTCCCAACAACACCTTGCCCGCCGACGGAACCTCAGTCACAGCCGTCTGATTTCGTACCCACCTTTTTCCACCTGTGGTCTCTGAATACCAGGTCAAAGGTGTTTGATAATGCATTCCTTGACATATTCTCGCGCATGGCCAGGGACTACCTGACCTGCCAACATGTCCCCTTCTCGGAACACGGTATCTACACCCGAGAACAGTCAGACTTGATATTCACTGCAATCTTGCGCTTGACCGAGATTCCTGTAGGCCAAGCCAATTCACCCTACACCAACCTTGATTATTCGTCTGGCTTGGGGCTCTTCTTGGAAAAGGATAAGAAGAAATATCCCATACCATACACAATCGCTCGATTCGTTATTTCCTCTCTATCTCCCCAATGCTTGGACAAGGAGAGCTCAATATTGAATAGCCTCGAGGGGTTGATGGAGTCTATTGATACCTTCTTTCACCCTTCCAACCAGGGCGGATGGACGCATATGCTCGCCCAGCTGACCTTTTATCTTACGGAGATGTTTGTATCACGATGGAACAAGGAGCAGCAGGGTGAACAAGATACCCCCGCGGATCGATTTCTCAATGTTGAACTCAAGAAACGTTTTGTATTGAGTCTGCGTGAAGTCACGTTCATGGGCTTGTTTGGCAAGAGTACCAAGATCACCAACATGTATTTTGGCTCTCTCCAGAATCTGACATATCTTGAGCCTGACTTGATGCTGCCTGGTGCTCTGCAAAGGTTCTACCCTAGTTTGCAAGGTTTAGTCGAGGTCCATCGAACCACATCCAGTCTGTGTGGTCTGCAGATGATTGCAAACATCATGTCCAAGCAGAAAGGTTTCCGTTGCCACATTACCGCTCTTCTCGCGCTTGCCCTGCCCGGAATTGATGCCAACGATCTCAACAAAACGCAATACACCCTGAACTTTATCCAGAGCGTTGCATACAGTATTCCGTTTGTGAACTTGGTCCAGAAGAACTCTGACATCCATGATACCACTTTGGCCATGCAATGGGTCCAAGGCGAGATGGAGCGTATGGAACGAGAGGGGCAAGATGTCAAGATCGATTACAACAGCGAGCTTTCCGACGAGGACGAGGCAAACATTGTTCGCTCGTCAACAGCAGGATTTGGCGAGTTTATACTCGCGCTACTTGGCAAGGTCTTCACCCTACTTGAAAATCTACCGGATTCTTCACATCTTCGCACTGGCTCGCCCGAGGACAATATTATCAACACACTTCCCGCGGCCCTCACGCCGCTATTTGCCTCTCTTTCCCCCGAGCTCTTCGATCTTGCTTTGGAAAAGTTGGCAACGTTCGTCTCGACACACGTCGTACACCAGGCCCGTGATAGCATGGCTTGGATTTGCAATGCCTTGTGCAAGGTCAATCCAGAAAAGACCTTGAAAATCTTCCTCCCCATGCTCATTGTCAACATTCGCAACGAGATCGACTACAACGGTGCAGCATCAGACCGGAGTAGCGGTACCGAGGTCCTCCCCCGAGATCGAGCTCTTGTATGGCATGTAAGCATCTTGAGTATGTGTGTTGTTCACGTTGGCGGCGAGGTACTCAAGTACAAGAAGGAGCTTTTCGAAATTGCCCAGTACATGCAAGAGAAGTGTCGCGGCCTCCCAACACTCCATATCAGCAACTTCATTCATCATCTGCTGTTGAATTTGACTCATACCTACCCTATCGATAACGCGTTGTACGAGCCCGACGTAGTTAAGCGGGGCCTGAATGTGGATGATTGGGGTCGTGCGACTCTCCCATCAGATTTGACAATCAAGTGGCACAGATCGAGCCCTGAAGAGCTCCAGTTTGCAGTTGAGGTCTTCCAGGCCCAGGCTGAAGGCGCAATGCGGAGACTTGAATCATTCATGAGTGACGATCCGCCTGTGAGTAGGAAAGGCAAGAACAAGGAATGGTCCGATGAGGTGTCGCGTCAGCTCAGCCAGATCCGTCTGGTCATCTCAGGTATTGCCACGTTGTTCGACCCCGAGCGTGCGTCCGGTGAAGCCAACGGTCATATCAATGGGAACGGCAACAAGAGCGGCGACGATGATATGAAAGACATTGATGAGGAGGAAGACCCATTGGCTGAAGTCGGGGAAGATGACGAAACAAGACCTCAGTACAAGTACCAGAGTGGCTATCTCCTCACTCCCAAGGATTCTCTCTACACGCGTATCCACGACATCCGCGACAACATCGGTCATCTGCTTTCTCGTACCCATTCATTCCTCAATACTCATCAAGCAGATGATGTCTCTTGCTTCACTGCCCTCTACTCCACATACCGAATGTGGATCACTGACGTGGGCTTTGAGAGATCTGCTCATCCTCTCGAGCGGTTGCAAAGATTGTACAAGGCAGATGTTGGCCCTTTCAAAATCAGCGCGCTCCGAAAAGCCTATCCTCGACCATTGCTGATCAAGCGCGCTGATGCATACCATCTACAGCGGGTGAAGCATAATGCGTCGGTCAGGAATAAGAGTGAAATTGACAAGAGGCTTCTCCTGGACTTGGCCGAGTCCTGTATCTCTCCGTATGCTGATGTCCGGAGGGTTGCACAAGGTGCACAGGATGCCTCGCTCAAAGTCCTTATCGGAGGTCGTCCCCTGGTAATCCCCGTGATCCTCGACAAGTTCCGTAAAGCCCTGGCTGAAGTAGACCACGATCGAATCAAAGGTTCCATGTACACCTTGTTCTTCACAAGCTTGTTGAAGACAATGATGAGAGATTGGAGGTTTGCCCCTGACCTCATGCGATTGTACATTCAAGCGGCCGGAGTCGACAAGACCTCTATCCAGAACCTCGGCTCAAGCGCCCTGTACCCCCTCATAGAGTTTGGAAAGCGGTTTGAGCTCATGGTCTTGCTGAATGAAGACGTCGTCAACCTTATTCAACCAGCGGATGATTGCTCGAGCATCATTGATTCGCGCCACGACTTCATTCTTGAACGAAGGAAGAAAGTTGAGGCGAAGAAGGCCGAGCTCGGGTTAGAACTGGTGGAGGTAGCTAGGGAGTCGCACTGGAAGACAGCTAGCAGGTGTGCTATTTTCGCTACGAATCTATGCCTTCGGTTCGATACGGTTGCTCCAGCACCTTTCATCGAGCTAGCAATTCAAGGAGCCAATGACCCGCATCCTGGACTTCGCGCGGGCTACATCACGGCTTTCTCCAACATCTTCACCGTGATCGATCAACGGGCAGTTTACAACCACTCTTATAGGGACTACCTCGAAGAAAAAGAGAAGGACTCGAACAAGATTATTGTAGACGTGCCAGAGGGTGATGCTGCATACACCAAGAAATTCCTTGACCAGTTCACACACCCCGAAAATGCCGAATACTACGTCGACACAGATCACGTAGGATGGCTAGTATGGGGGAAGCAATTCACAGCGTCAAGAGCCAAGCCAAATCGGTTCGATGATTATGATGGAGTTGAGAATGCTGCACGGAAGCAAATCGGTAAGCTCCTAACTCGGGAGTGGCTTGCAAAGTGCTTCGACTTTCTGAAGCAAGAACCTCGTGACACCTCCTCGGATAGGTTCAGAAGCCAAAACGTCATACTCTTGATGCACGTCTTCGATCTTATGAACTATGGCGAGACGGCTTTGACGTTTGACGACATCAAAGAGTTGACTCTGGAGTTGTATGGTGAAGGTTCAGATAAGCATCAGCATCGCGCCACGGCCGAGATCATCGGTGCCATGCTGGCTGGTTCTGCCGACGATCCGATCGAGATGCGGGATCGTGCTTGGGGTTTCGCTCAGCCCCTGATGCTCAAGATCTTTGCGGACAGTCTGACCCCGGAGAACTTGAGCTACTGGAGCACATGTCTGCACTTCATTATCGACACCAAAGATCCCCGGCGCGCACATGAGTTGGTGGAGAGTCTCAGCTCCTTCCGCCTGGACATGTCGTCTAATGCGGCTTTCAAAGAGTCATCAAAGGTTCTGCTCCTGGAGATCCTCATCAACGATTGCGGCTGGCATTTCCGCCGCGAGAAGCCCATTCTCCAGGACTTCCTCACGCACATTGACCACCCTTACAAGTCCGTACGAGAATCGATCGGAAGGGTCATCGCTACCATCTACCGCACGCGCTATCACGAGTCTTTCGAGAACGTTTCCACTCTACTCGAAAAGAACAAAGCAGAATCTGCGATTGGCATCCGGCCGTACCAGCCAACGCAAGAGTTTCTCACCACGGTCAAGGAGGTGTTTGATCGGTTAGAAAAATGGAGGCACGAGCGTGAGCCTGGGCAACAGACACCGTCATCATACACGTCCGGCTCCAAGACAGTTTTGACATGGTTGGATAGTACGCTCTCATCTCAGGAGTGCACGCAGCTTGTGACGTTCTTCCCCGATCCGTTCATAGACCAGCTTCTTCACATGATGGATGTCAAGGAAGACCCCGAGCTTATGCGACTCGCATACCATGTCTACCGCCATCTGCCCAACATCCCCTTCCGCTCCGGCGAGGACGATGCCTTCATCAATGCGCTGATCCGTATTGGCAAGGGCGCTACGTCGTGGCATCAGCGGCTACGTGCACTCGTCAACATGCAGGTGATTTACTTCCGGCGCCTCTTCTTGACACGGTCTGCCCAGCGCGAGCTTCTCTTTGACGCCGTGGGTGACATGCTTGCGGATCCACAGCTCGAAGTGCGAACGGTTGCTGGTGCCACACTGGCTGGTATGATCCGCTGTTCGCCAGCCGCGATACGGAACCCCATCATCGAGACGTTGAAGAAACGGTTCGTTTCGCAGCTTGCAAAGAACCCGATGCCAAAGAAGAAGCTACCCGGTACAGACACGCCGGTCAACATGACACAGCAGATCGTTCGAAGGCACGCGGCCGTACTTGGTTTGGGATCGCTCATTGAAGCGTTCCCGTACGCGACGCCGCCACCGGCATGGATGCCGGAGGTCCTAGCCCTCCTTGCGAGGAAGGCAGCCAGCGATCCCGGCGTCGTAGGCAAGGCAACCAAGGGCATCTTGAGTGAGTTCAAAAAGACAAGACAGGATAGCTGGGGTGTTGACCAGAAGGTAAGTTGTTTTGGGGAAGATGGCACAAACAGTAAACAAGAGCTAACATGTCAATACAGTATTTCACTTCTGAACAACTGGAGGATTTGGAAGGTGTTTTATGGAAGAGCTATTTCGCATAGGCCATCACGACACAGTTGTGTCTATACGGGAAAACGAGAGTGATATCCTGTCGCTAGTAGGCGGCAAAGTGATCGATCGACTCGTGAGCAGCGTAGTCAATAAGACTCAGGCCACGCATACGCGTTGACTGGGCCACATCGAACATAATGTATGGAATATAGTGCATTGCGCAGCAACGACAATGCTGCGGCTTGATAGAGCATCCAGGTTCAGACTCCTTGTTAGATAGGAAGATGGCGTTCCAGGTCTTGACTCGTGTGTAGTATAATATATCCGATAAATTATATGATGCTTTCTTTCATTCTACTCAAATATCACCAGTGCTGGTTGGAAAGTGTGCGAATATGTCGAAAAGAAGGATTCGCAGTAAATCCGCGCACTACACTCATTCAGGCTCGATAGCAAATCCAAGATGCGGTCCAACTCCACTCCGTTATTCTTGAACATGAAGGACTGGCTTAAAACTATCTACGGCGAAACAACAGAAATGACAATAGGGTTGGGCCACAATACAGAACAGATCTTAATAAATCGATTCAATCATATGCCGATGAGTGAGAAGAACAACGGGGAACAGGAGAACATGCGATGGCGGTACAATGACGATTTCCGTATGCTGTGCTCGGGCCATACATAGTTAGGTTCAAAGCATAGCTGAGCAAGAAGAAATCACCCCCACGTGGTAGATATTGGATGGCCACATTCTCCTCGAGCAATGAGTAGGAAAGGGGAACAAAAAGATCAACTCAAGAAAACAGCAAAAAGAACATGGCGACGCAGGCCTGATTTGAACAGACGCCTCCGAGGAGATGAGATTGCACTGTGATTAGAACCACTGATTCTAGTCTCACGCATTAGACCACTCTGCCACTGCGCCTTTTCTTGTTGAAGAAGTTGGCCGTAATAGAGTAGAGGTTGAGTGGACGGCCAGAGTGGAGATGTGCGGAGTATCGATAGTTTCGATTTGTGGCCTAGCTCCGTGGCCCCTGGCTCTTTGGTTACATGTAGGTTGGGGGTCTCTTAACTGGTACAGCAAGCGGATGTGAGAGAAAAGGGTGATCGAGTTGCATCTCCACCAATAGCTGTCAGTTTGTATGTAGGTAGCATTATTGAAGCTCGCCGCAACCAGACAGTGCGCTTCTAAGCTCGAGGGATACCGCGATCGCTGTAAGTACATGTAGGTATCTAGCACTAATAGTCACTATTTCAGTCGGTCGTTCAGCACCGACACGCCGGGCCGCACTTTTGGAAATGTGCGGCACGACGCGAGACGAAAGAATGGCAGTGGGATCGGAATCCATTTAGCACGTTTTTGTACAGAGGGCATTGCAGCCTGGTCAAGTCTCAGTAATATATAACAAGGCACGCTCGTATTGGATGGGGTATCGACACTCGTGGCTCCCTCAGCCTTTCAATAGTACAACCATCCCTCTGACCTAACTAAGTAAGGAACTTGCATCCCAACTCGTGCTCCGCCAAATGTCGACCACAGACGACAAGCAGCCAGGCATCACCATCTTCCGCGGCTGGAAAGACTTTGGGAAGCATGTGTGGTCACCGTTCGTCATCAAGCTAGAAGCCCGTCTTCGCTTCGCGGGCGTCAAGTACGCCGTGGACGTCGGCTCGCCCAAGACGGCCCCGAAAGGCAAGATCCCCTACGTGGAGTGCACCAGTCTCCCCGTGGCCGCGGCGGCAGCGGGCCCCGAAGGCAAGGTGCAGCTCAGCGACTCGACGCTCATCATCAAGGCCTTGTCGGAGTGGGACGTGACACCCGATATCAATGCGGTGCTGTCACCGGCAGGGCGGGCAAAGGATATGGCATTGCGTGCATTGCTGGAGGACAAGCTATACTTTTACCATGTGAGTCAAGCCATACCAATCCTTTGTGTTTTGTGTTTTTCCTTTTCCAGTCAAGCGGGCTGAGATGAGTACAAACCATAGACGTGGGAGCGATGGGTTCTCAACTATTATACGATGCGGAACCACGTCTTTCAGGCGCTCCCCTATCCGGTCCGGATCCTCGTGGGCATGCTGGTGTACCGCAGCACGGTCGCCACGCTCCACGGACAGGGCACGGGGCGCTACAGCGCGGAAGAGATCGCGGGGTTCCGCCAGGAGATATGGGAGAGTGTAAATGATCTGCTCGTCGAGTCGAGAACAAAGTCGACATCTGACGGCGCAGGGTCTCAGGAGCCGTTTTGGGTCTTTGGAGGGGAGAAGCCCACCGAGGCCGACGCAACGTTGTTCGGATTCATCGTGTCGGTGCTGGTGAGCACTGCGGGACCAGACTCGCAGGAGGTGGTCAGGAGCTTCCCAGTCGTCCTTGATTATGCGCGGAAGATACAGGATAAGTATTTCCCAGACTACGAGAGCTGGAGTCTGTAGAACCAAATTCAGACTGTATCACGCGGCCCCCTCTTTTGCTTGTAAAATCAAATTTGGCAAGATTTCCATGATAGGTAAGTCTCAAGTAGCGAGTGAGATGCATATCATGCAGTACGACTTTAAGGCCTGCTGCGGCTGAACCAATCCACTGTCATCTCAGAGTTCACCACCCCGCGGGGTCCCGAAGAATCATTGAATGTGGTGGTATCGTCGAGTGCCATGACGCATCAACTGTACATCTGAATGTTCATATTAGTCTAAACGACCTGCATTTAGGTTCCTCTCAGCCTCGATTAGAAGAGAAAAGAAAAAAAAAGCAACCGAAGCAAACGAGTCCAAGCAGGTTTAAACAAGCTTCATATGCTATATTTAGTTGTGCACTAAGCAGTATCAGCCACAATCCTACACTTGAAGGCAAATTCATAGTAGATATAGCTGACGAGGATTTGCAATTCAAAGTTGGCATCTCTCATATTGGATGATATCCAGGACGGTTTCCCATCACCAATAAAATAATACAGTAGATGTGCCGTACCACTCTAGCAACATGGCCGCTCCATCTCCGGCAAAGCGATACAACTATCACAAACTCGTTGAAGCTAAAGCGATTCGGCTCTTGAAGCTTTTCCCTGGGAAGGGGGACGAGCCGATCCGCATGCAGGTCGACCATGCATTTATCGATGCGGTCGCTGGTTCGTACGAAGCATTGTCCTATACATGGGACACTACGACAGGCAAGGTGGACGTTGCCATCGACAGCTCTGGTAAGGACAACTCAGTTCTATCAATCTACTCCAGCTTAGAGTCGATACTTCGATACCTTCGAAAAGAACATGAGATGCGCATTCTGTGGATAGATGCAGTCTGCATCAACCAGGACGATATCCCCGAAAGGAACAAACAGGTGCCGCTGATGCGTGAGATCTATTCGCGCTGCGCGAGGGTCATTGCTTGGCTGGGAGAAGAGTCGCAGATGGACAAGGCAGTATTCGATACCGCAAACCGGGACCCAAGCGGGACAAAGGCCGAGGCCGGAGCCGGCGATTCTTTCCCTATGCCAGAGCTGATGTTGATGGTCGCCGGGTTGACAAGTCTCCTCCGTCGGCCGTGGTTCAGTCGTGTATGGATCATCCAGGAGGCGGCATTATGCCCCGACCTGGTGCTGCAGTGCGGATATCAGACAATGGACTGGGAGATGCTGATGGCTGGGTGCGAAGTGCTGTTCGAGGCATCACGGTCCGACAGGGAGCTCGTCAGAGCAGATGCAACCTTGGAGAGGATCTACTTTGCTGACACGGTCCGGTCCATGATGAAAGCGAACCGGAGCTTAGATTCTTCGGTGCGGCCTGCTCCATTTTCGAGATTTGACTATGAGAGCGCCCAACCTAATCCTAGTGGACATCGAGGTGATCTGCAGTTCTTCGTTACGGGAAGTCGACAGTATGACGCCACTAATCCGCGGGATCATGTCTACGGCCTGATGGGCTTGGTCGATGATATGCAGCAATCATGGGTTCCGGTTGACTACAACAAGGATGAGATACGAATTGTTTCCGAGTTTATACGGACAGTAGTTGAGCATACAGGAGATCTGACGATCCTCGGCCAGTCGTATTATGATGGCGAAAAGAACGCCAAACAATGGCCGTCGTGGATGCCAGACTGGAAATTGCCATTGCCAATATCTCCTCTTAGCACCAGGCGTCTAGGCTCATTCCGAGCCGGCGGGGATGCCAAAGTTGTACTCAAAGATCATCCTGACAGTCTTACATTATTATTGTCTGGCGTGTTTGTTGACACGATCAAAGAGGTCACAGAGCCATTTATTCCACCTCAAGACGGAAATTCCAGGGATCAAGTCGATCAATCAATGACCATGGCAAGATTCAGGAACATCGTGTCAGCTATCAGTAAAATCCCTGGTCTAAAAGATCTGGCGACAAACCTCAAAGCTATCTTCACACCCAAGGACGAGAAAGGCGAGGTTGTCGATATGAAGCCCGAAACGGCAGATGAGAGTATCCGGCAGTTCCTTAAAGTGGTGCAGCCGGGAATGCCGAGGGCGTTCTTTAGACTCATGGCCAGGGACTTCAAAGACCGGCCCACGGGCGCCAAGGTATCCGCGGGCCCATCCATTGCCATGATGAGGTCAGCTCTGGAAGATGGGTTGATGCACCTCGAGAATGTTCTCTTTGGGCCGGTACACTCAACGGTATGGGACAACACACGAGTTCCCGCTTCGTTGGAGCGCAAATGGTCCTCTTTGGCTCGCAAAGTCAAAAAGCTACCGACAGGAGAGAGAGTAGACCACGCTTATTGGCGGACGTTGATTGGTAATAGACGTCGTGAGCTGTCAGGCAATATGGAGCAGGCACCTGAAGACTGGAGAGCTGCCTATGACATCTGGTACGAGCAAGTCTCTCGAACTGAAGGCGTGTTCCCAAGATTAGCCCGCGGCAAGACCACCAACATTCGCGATCAAGTACATCCATTCCTCCTAGACCTACTCCGCGTCCAGCGTGCAGAGCCGGAGAAAGTACCGGATCATCTAGATGTTTACTTCCGGGGCCTGGATGATCGGAAAAAGGAGGAGGCACTTGAAAATGGCACGATCCGGCGCCGGGTGCAACTTTATGGAAAATTGACAGGGCAGGACACGAGAGGGTGGGACAAAGATCCGAGTAAGATCCCTACAATCACTTTTACCAAGTCGATCAGCGTGTCGATGGACTCGAAACCGAAAGACTGGTCGTCCGAAACCGACCAGGCCGAGTCTCAAGTTGAAGACGGGCACAAGCCACAGGACCAGCTACAAACGCAGGAGGTGAAGAACGAAGAGCATCACATCTCTGTCCGAAGAGTGGCACGCAAGTTTGACCGAGATGTGGTGCACATGGCCAAGAACAGGTGCTTCTGCATCACGAAGAAAGGATATATCGGGTGGGCACCACCAGCAACCCAGGCCGGAGATCGCATCTGCATCATCCGGGGGAGCCAGGTCCCATACGTAGTACGCCCTACCCAAGGAGGCTATCTATACCTAGGAGAGTCTTACATCCACGGGTTAATGGATGGCGAAGGACTTGCAATGGGCGGCACTGAAGACATTATCTTGAAGCGACAAACTGAGCCCCTTTCACTCTTTAGCAATTTCATAGGACATTTACCGGCGCGTTGAAGTCGCTATTTATTAGATGTCGATTTGAAAAGGTAAATTGTTCATTTATACATGAAAATGAGTATCACATGGCTAGCTATTATGGGCTATGGTCTAAACCTATCTTGACATAGATTTGGTCTGAACTGAGATGATATGGCTGTTCAAGTGATTTGCAGATGCCTGAAACACTATGAATGACTGCCATTTGTCCACTCATCGTCTCCAAAGACCTTCAAGTCCACCACTTTTCCAGTTCCTCCAAAGCGACCCTGAGTATCGAACCAGTCCCTCCCTACAGCCGTCTCGGGCCGCCACCCAAGAGCCTTTTGTAGCCGATCTTCAACATGACCCTCGATGAGGTCGGCAACCAGCACGCCGACAGCAGGTGAGCACATGAACCCGTTCCCGGAACCGCCAGCCGCGACGAACAGGCTCGGGTGGCGCGGATGTCGTGACAGCAGGAACAGCCGGTCAGGGGTGTCTGCGTCCCAGCAGAGTCGCGGACGAAGTAGGGTTCTTTCGGCAAGCTGCGGTGCAGTGCCTCGCAAGAAATCCCGCATGTCACTTGCAGCTGGCAAAGGTATCGCGTTCCGCTGCAATGGCACTGGTCTTTGCTCTCCAGTGAGGGCATCAGATACCAGGTAGATGAATCCAGGATGCTCATTGCATATCTTCAATTCCGGTGTGCCAGCTGCTATTTCTGACTTGGGCGGCGATATGAAGAATCCTTTATCCACGCCGTATAGGACGGGCAACTCATTGTATGCACCCGAGCTTACTTCATCTTCCGTTAGAGCTATATGCGCCAGTGTCCAGGCTGTAGGACGCAGCTGTTTTTCAAAGTCGAGCAGCAATGAGCTTGATGCCCCGGCAGCGAGGACTGTGGTATGAGCGCTATGTCGTCTATCGTCTGCTGTGAGAATCCCAACGACATCGCCTGATTCCCCATGGATGAGCTGTGACACCTTGCCCTTGATGGGGTCGCAGATGAATCTTACACCCCTCTGTATCGCTTCCGTGTGAACATCAAGGATAGTGTCTCTGGCTTCGACCCATCCGGCAGTATCTCTCCGAATGAAGCCTCGCCAGCCCTCAAAGTCGCCCGTTAGGACGCCATTAGGCGCAGTCGCCTTGAATGCCGCGGCGTTCTTCAGCGGTTCGTATAGGTCTGGCTGGCTCTGACAAGATTCTCGCACCTTGTCATAGGCCTCGTCACCAACGGCCGCATAGATAAATCCAGTGTTATGGTAATGAGGCGAATAGACGTGGTCCTCTTTCCAGATCTTGGTTGCTATGTAATCAATGACTGCCCAAGCATAGGATTTGTCATCTAAATCCGGGGACGGCGGATCGGACGCTACGAGCAGTCAGCCAAAGAACACACAGATGCTCTCGATTTGAGATTTACCTTCTTCGAGGATTTTGTTCACGTCATTGCCTGCCGCTACAGCAGAAGGAAACTGGTAGGAATCGAATACAGTAATGTTCGTGTATCCTCGCTTGGCAAGCTGGTAGGCAATCGAGGTGCCCCACGTTCCGGCGCCGACGATGGCTATAGCAGAATCCTTCTGAACAGACCCGGGCAGTTTGATCTCCATCCTCACTTCGGGTTATTGAATGAACTGCACCGTCTGCAGGATGCTTATAGAGTCGAACTCCCCGCACATCGAACCACCATTCGCGAAGCAATTGAGCTATGTGGACCTGCCTGAAAGAGGTTGGGCCTGGAGGAGGGGGTGTATACAGCCGGTTCAATCAATGATCGTATATGAACATGTGCTTTTTGGCAGTGAATTCAGATATAAATCTAGCACTTCTTTGAGTTTTGTTAAAATGGTAATGTTCATTAATGTGGAGATCATAAGGCCATTGGAAGGTGAATAGATTCAGCGTAACCTGCGAGGGTACAAATAATAGGTGGAGAACGATCTATGGCGTGGGATCATTTATCCGGACGTCAATGAATTACAATTAGGACATTGGTGGAGAGTGCATATATTCTATAAGGATGAGATTATGTAAATGGATATATGAATAGATATCATCATTGGTCTATTTTGGAACCACTATTCAGATTTTCTGTGCTGTTTTTTTTTTTTTTTTTTTGCCCCTCTACCGACGCCAAGATCATGCGATTGTATGAACGCCAATGATGCTCAATTTAAACAAACCCTTTGAGGACTGCTGCCTCAGCATTCAATATGGAGGATCCAGCAGCTCCGATGACAGCTTCATAACATTAGCCAGCAATTCGACGAGAGGAATCGGAAGAAATCACTTACTGTTATGGCTCAATGCCACAAATTTAAGATCGAATATGCCACTGTCATCCTCCCGGACACGGCCAACACTGACGGTGTATCCACGTCCAAGGTCACGGTCCAAACGCGGTTGTGGGCGGTCGGCATCGTCGAATACCATGATACTCGGCTCTGGTGCACTGGGGCAGCCCAGCTTCTGAGCCTCGCTGACGTAGTTGCGGAGCGCGGCTTTGACGTCCTCAATCTTGGGCGGCGGTCGGTTCTTGAACTTCAAGCTCACACAGGCAGTGTGCCCATCGAGGACAGGTACTCTGTTGCAGGCGGCAGACACTCTCAGACCCTCCTGCTCAACGAAAGCAGTCTTGTCATCCTTGATACCACCGAGAATCTTTCGCGCTTCCGTCTCCAGCTTATCTTCCTCGCCCGAGATGAAGGGTACCACGTTGTCGATCATGTCCATGGAACTCACGCCCGGGTAGCCAGCTCCTGACACCGCCTGCATGGTCACGACGGAGACGGTGTCAACCTCTCCGAACTGAGCCTGCAGCGCGGCAAAGGGAATGACGAGACCAATGACAGCGCAGTTTGAGTTACAGACCAAGAATCCCTTTTCCAAGTTGTGATGTTTCCTCTGGTGAGGGACGAGGTCGAGATGTGGTAGGTTGACCGTGGGCACAACGAGTGGTACAAGCGGGTCTCGGCGGTAGTTCTTCGCATTCGAAAAGACAGCCAGGTTTGCCTTGAGAAACTCCATCTCTGTTGCCGAGATCAGTACGGTGTTCTGTTTTCGTCACATGCTCGCGGCGCTGCACCCGAGTCCAAATCAAGGCAGGACGAATTGGGGATACCAACCAATCTCTCCTGCGACATCCGAGTCCAAGCCGCTGAAAACAATGTCGCACTCTGCAAATTCGGTGGCCTTGCACTCCTTGACGACCAATTCGCCCACCTTGCCCATGGGAGCAGCCTGTTTCCACCTCACGGCATCCTTATATTTCTTTCCTGCGGATCGAGAAGAGGCGCCCACGGCGTGTAGGACGAAGTGCGGGTGCTGTTGGAGGAGGAGGATGAAGCGCTGGCCCACTGAGCCGGTGCAGCCCAGCACACCGACCTTCTTGGACGGGAATTCGGATACCATTGTGTATGTGTATTTCGGGGTCTATTCGATTATGGTCTATGAGAAGAAATGTCAACAACGAAGTGCAAAGCTAGATCGTATGGTGTCGGAAGTTTGTCTTGGTATGATCGCAACTGCCCCGCCAAAAATGTTGACTGGACTGCCCCGCTATCGGAGTCGTCAGGGCTGGCCGGGCTTGGGTTTGGAGGGGGCATATTCTCGGCCTGTCCAACGTATTGCATTCCTAATATAATGCCGTAGTGCTAGCTGAAAAGTAATTATTTGTCTTTCGTATTTAGTCGAATGAATTAAATAGGACAGACAGCATTTTATGTCAATAAAATCTTGACCATTTAGAGACGAAAGCGAAACAAAAGGTAGATAAAAAAATAAAAATAAAATAAAAAGGGAAAACCACAAAAAGGTGATAACGTTAGGCGCTATCCCGGGATCGAACCGGGGACCTCTCGCAATGATGTTCAGGGTGGACCCTAAGCGAGAATCATACCGCTAGACCAACAGCGCTTGTTGAAGATTGGTTTCTTATTTAAAACTAGAATGCTTATCTCTGTGGGGCTTCAGCGATTGAACAGAGTTCCATGCTCGACTCCACCGCCAGCATAGACAACTTGGCTATCTAAGCAGTCACAGAACTATGGGCCATGCATTCTTTCTTCTTCTTTCGAACTACAGATCTCTTTTAGCGGAGCAAAATGGAGTGATTTGGTATATTATTAACTCCTTTCCCCAATTCAAATCTGCCGCGGATAGTACATGAAAACTGCACCAAAAGAATTCCACAAAAAAAGTAAAGTACATGGCGATGAATTTGAATTTCAAGGTCCCGAATCCTGTTTTTATATGATGGTTAGAAATTTATTAACCATTTCTGGGATGTGATGTACGTTTTATTACCTCCTTCCTCTCGTGTACACCAATAACGAGACTTACTTTATGGCAAAATGATTACTGCTCGAATGACATGCAAGAGAGATTTGCCACCATGTACGCTCCAGGGATGGGCTTCAACGTATCTCCGTGAAGATTATGAGTACCGGTTGCTCCACCGGCACCCGGGGGGAAGGGGGGTGCGCAAAGAGATAATCACAACGACATAATCAACATTACGAACAAGTTATAAACACAATATCAATTGGTCTCAAAGGTATATACACTAAATCAGTATCGCAAGCCATAAACCAAAACCCCAAGAACCCAAAGTGTAAAAGAAACCCGACCATTTTTGGTGTCTACCTGATCTATTGCGGCAGAGGAATGCCTTCAAACTCCGCATAACCGCGAGCCAAGTTCATGTTTTCTGTGGTCAAAGTCAGCATGTGGTCTTTCAAACATAGTAAATATCACTCACGTAAGCATTGTGTTGCTGCTCCCTTGAGCAGGTTGTCAATAGTCGCACAAATGACGACTCTCTTCCCCGAACTGTGTACAGCGAACCCACCAATCTCGACGTGATGCTTCTGGCTGATACCCTTCACCATAGGGGCTTCGCCAATAACCTTGACAAGCTTCTCTCCTGCATAACGATCCTGGTATATTTGTCGAATCTCCCGCGAAGTCATGGTCTGCTTCAAAGGGATGTTGATGGTGTGGTGGATGCCCTGGAACCATCGTGCGACATGGGGTGTGAAGGCAACTGGAGTTCCCAACTGAGCGCTGATTTCCCGTTCGTGGATGTGATCCGTCAAGCTATAGGGGATCAAGTTGTGTTCAAGAAGCTGGACATCGTTCTTAGGCGAAGGCTTGGTGCCGGCCCCGGAGTATCCAGAAACACCGAAGACGGTAGGCGAACCGCCAAGAAACTCGACTAGAGGAGCGATACCGAGCTGAGCACCAGTAGCGTAGCATCCCGGGTTGGAGATGCGAGAAGCCTGTGCAATTGCAGAGCGTTTGGTCAACTCAGGGAGACCGTAAGTCCAGGAGTTGTCGAATCTGTAATCCGCGGAAAGGTCGATAACCACGCTGTTGTCTTCCCGCTCGCCAATCTTAGTCCTGGCTTGATCGATGGCATCAACGTACGGCTTGCAAACGCCATTGGGCAGAGCCATCACCCAGACGTCGATCTCGCCCTTCTCCTCCATTTGGCCGACCTCTTCGACGCTCAAGTTCTCGTAGATGACTTCCTTTCTGTCGTACCCTTGGAGTGTCTGACCAGCCAACTCACGAGAAGATACATGCTTAAGAACGAAGTTGGGATGCTTGTTGAGGAGACCAATCAAGGCCTGTCCAGTGTAGCCACGGGCACCAATGAGAGCAACTCTAGACGGCACATCGTTTGAGGCGTGCTTCTTGCCGTACGGTGGGTTCGGATTGGTTGTGGTCGCATATCCTCGGGATCGTCCGAATCCACCAGCAGCGCCCATCACGGCTCGGCGGGTGGAAGTAGAGAAACCTCGAGCCTGGTTGGCGATGGAGCCGGAGGCCGCGTGGGTCTTCAGGTTCTGGGAGGCGATCTGCGCAGCTCGGTGGAGCCTGGCCTCCAGGTTGGATTCGCCCAGCATTGACCGGCCGTGGAGGGTGAACTCCTTCATGAGGTCAGTGAGGTCCTGGCCCTCTTCAATGCCGTACCAGAAGAGGACGTCGTTGCCTCGGAGCAGACTGCCATCAGCCTTCTCGAAAAACCAAGTCAGGTTCTCGTCATCGGCCTTGACAGTCCACACCAGGCTGGGATACTCTTTCTTGACAGCAGCGAAAATATTATCAGCAACGTTGGTCAACCAGCCGGACTTGGTAATGGTAAGAGTTGCCAGGGTCGAGTAGGACTTGTTGGTGTCGGGCTTGAGAATAACAGCGAGGGTCTTCATCTGCTCGTCGAAGAAGGCCTTGAAAGGTCGCTGCTTTAAGAAGTCCAAGTATCTATCGATAGTTGCCCGTGAATCGGTGACATCGCGATCTCGGACGAGGACCTCCTTCAGTTGTTCTACGTCCTTGAAATCGCTCACGTCGGTCGCGGACAAGAGCTTAGCTCCGCGACGGATCAAGGTACCAGCACCAGAGTCGGTGAACAATTCCTTCTGGAGATCGGCAGGGTGGATGATGGCGACGCTGGAAGTGCGCGGTAAGCCGTCCAAGAGCTCCTTGATCTCCTTGATCTTCAAACGGGTGCCGAACTTGCACCACTTCTGTGACATGATCTGATCAAACTCCTCGTCCAGGTTGATGGCGGAGATCTTCTGACCCTCGCCATCAAAGAGGCCACCCTTCTCACTGAGGTACACAACCTTCAGAGGCTCGACGGCACGGGCGAGCTCGCCGGCAGCGACATCGGCGTTGACGTTGAGCACTTGACCCTCGGGGGTCTCAGCCATGGATGTCAGGATGGGGAGGTAGCCGTTGGCAATGGCGCTCTCGATGGGCTCGCTGTTGACATCGGTGATCTTGCCCACAAACTTCCACTTTTCCTTGTCGAGGTAATCGGCGGTAAAGACGCTAGAAGTGATAGGTCGAGCACGAACACCCAGCTCCTCCAGCTTCTGCACCAGCTTGAGGTTCTCTTGGAGGAAGAGCTTTCGAGCAACTCCCAACGTCTTGCCGTCGGTGATGCGGATGCCCTCCTCAAACTCTGGCTCAACCCCAGCCTCCTCGAGGAGCCTGTTCAGTTGTGGTCCAGCGCCATGGACGATGATGGGGAAGAGGCCAACATGGTAGAGGAAAGCCAGACTGCTGCAGAACTCGTCCAGGTGCTCGGTCAAAATAGCACCACCGACCTTGATGACGGCGAACTTCTGCGAAGAGACGGACGAGAAGTGGCTCAAGTATTGTTGGACCTCTCGCTTCGTGCCGATGCTGTTGAGGACCTTGATGACAGCGCTCCGAATGAATCGGGAATCGTTCGCTCGGCCGGACGAGTAAGGAGCGAGTTGTACTCGGGCGTTGTTGGCTGCCGGCACAAGGCGTGCAGCACGGGGAGCTACTCTACGAGCGCCAGCCCGCACCGTGGCTCGGAGAGCGACGCGAGACAACATGGCGGTCTATTCGTTTCGATCGAGGATGTTGGATCGTATGAGGTGAAGTCCTACAAGGCCAATTGGCAATCCCACAACTTGCTCCTCGTCGTGGATGGTGGACCACGGTAGATGGGTCGCGGATACGCAGGCGAAGAAAGCAGCGCAGGTCGGTCGGTGCGGACTAAGACAGGAGGGGCACGAGCTTCCCTTCCCCGAGCTCTCGAAAACAAGCAAGGAACCTGCGGGCGGAAGAGTGTAAGTCGGGAGGCCGCGAGAGTATATTGTAACAAGAAGGTGACGGGGACTGGCTTACCTCAAAACCAAAGGGAACTACTAGGAAGTACAATGTGTCTTTGCCATTGTAAATTTCAGTTCGGAGGGGCATGTGTGGTGTGCTTCGATTGAGCTTGGGGAAAATTTTGGACGCCGATAACCGCTGCCACCCATGCAATGCAGGTCAGAGTCAGACACAGAGCCAGAGCTCCCCTAGCCTCATTATGTAATGCCTCAGCACCTTGCACCTTACACCTTGCGTCTTGACGGGGTGCAAAACCGGTGATAGATCCAAGTTGGGCGTCTCTAGTTTGTTTGCCCCATGAACAGCCTTCAAGTCGCTGCTCAAAAGTGCGTTGGTAGCACAGCATGCTTATTAGCAATGAATAGCACCCAATGCCGGGTCCCTTGGAAACGATACAATGTACTGTCATTCCATGACTAGTGCTGGATAAATCTGCATGTCCCATGACCTGCAACTCCGAGCCCATCGCAGAACATATACGACATGATCATTCGAAATCATGTAAGAGCTACTCGATTGAGCGATGCAACTCGATAGTTATGCGCCATTTTCCAATCCCTATGCCGGAGATATATCAACCATTACGGAGGTGAGGCCTTTCCTCTCCTGTATGGATTCCCCATTGTGAACACGCATTGCCGGTGGAGCTGCAGTTTAGAGCTCGGAGCTGGCAGGCAAGTGGTGGAACAAAAGCTGGTAAAACACGTAACGTTTGCCGGCAGTATAAAGGGCTCCCTACTTATCCTTAGCGAACAATCCCGAGGTCCCTGGGCACGCTGGCAGACATTGACTGTCCCTCAGAACATGTCTTTCTGATATTATCCTACCGCGGATTGTAAAGGATAAAACGGAATAGCAGAGACCGATCGAAACACCCAAACCGTCGCCTTGAAAGAAGCCCGATTCGCATGCCTGCCAGGATGACAGAGACAATGACAGTCTCAGGTCTTGTTCAGCTGTTAGATTGTAGAGTAGACCAACGCACAACGGCCAGAGACTGATTGCGGTCAGAAGGCGGAGTGTGCGCATCGTGAGCCTTGGATCATGGACATGACGAAAGCCCTCTCGCTGTTCGTCAACTGGCCTAGCACCACACATTGGACCACATGGTATTTGATGCAATGCGATGATACAAAACAACGGGGAAAGTGATGTCTCAATTAGTGGGTAAACGCCTCGTCTCCTATCTACGTACAACAGACCATTGCTGTGTTTGATATCGTGGTATTCATCAAGCCGGAAAAGAAAAAAAGACCGTTGGTCGTACATGTCCCTTGCGCCTCGTCCTTATGAGTGCTTAGTCGCGACAACAGCAGGGATGACGATGACCAGAATCAAAATGATGATGCCCACAATCAAGCACATGCGCATCTTCATGTCCTTCCACCACATCTGCTTGCGTACCCTATTTGCGCCGCGACGGAAGCCTTGGGCCGAAACTGCCAGGTTATCGGTCTTGTCTTGTAAAGCATCGAGTCGCTCGCCACGTTGAGAGACCTTGTTGATGTTTTCTCTCATGACACCGACGGTATCATCGATTTGCTGCGACGTGAAAAGTTAACATCCTGCTTTCGCGCAGCAAAGGCGACTCTGGCATCTCCAGGTGGACTCACAGCTTGCAGCGCCTGTGTTCTAGCATTTCCGCCTTGCTGGGCAGCGCCTTGCTGGCCGGTGGGGATATAAGGGTCGTAGGGTGCATCCTGAGTTGTGGCCATATTGACTGTAGTATGGGTTCGCGACGAACGAAATCAATCGAGCAAAGTTGGTTGTTGTTCGTACTGTAGCAGCGCGGGCGATTTCGACAAAAATTGCGTTCGTAGCGATGTCTTGTTGATGATCGTGGTTGGCTGAGAGGTGGAATGAAGAGTGGTAGGAAGAGAGATTGATCACTGCGAGTTTCCTCGATGAGATGATGGGTTGGATGCTTGTCGCCCGGGGGTGGTCGGGCTCCGTGCTTTCAAGTTGGCCTGGTGAAACGGTTTGGACGGGGAGGAAAAAGGCCCAGGCTGATCAGCGGAAGACCCTCCAAGTTTTAGCTGATGAATCGCAGCTGGCGGCAATTGGATCGCCCTGAACCGTCAGTAATGCGCCCGCCTCTTTATTCGTCGAGTCGTGCGAATGTACGGGTATAATTAGAGCCTTTCCGCATCAAAGAACATAAAGAAAACGAATGATCACGCTCGAATGGCAAATTCCCCCTTTTCGTTTTTTTCAAAGAAAAGCTGCCGTGCTTCCCTCCTTTTAAATTGTTGCCTTGACGGACCAAAGACCGCGCAATCCGTTTAGCAAGGCGCCGCCTCACCAGCCGCAGTATTCGCAATCCGTATTCAATTGGGCTGTGGCAGTGCATCGGATCAAGCTGCTTCAGGGAACTAGGCTCGCCATCCAGGTCTGCCCGTGCCAGGATGTGAGAGCTACGTCAGTCATCAGTAACAGCATGATGCGCCCGTCATCTTCGCCAAACTGAGTGGCCATCCACCCAGTCGACGACTTGCATCCTGTCGCCCTCTTGTGAGGCTATCACGGGTGTTCTTGTCGATTGCACGTGGAGACATGCCATCTTTCGCCAAGCGTGCGGTTGAGGCTTCTTGTTCGTCAAAACTGTTGCAGCCCTGTTTCATCTTTCAAGAGGTGGGCGCAGGTGAATGGTCCTTGTTACCACTGGGGTATTCAAAAGTCAATTAGCAATCGCTGAACAATGGTATGCTTGTGAGCACTGTTTATTTGGCTTCCCAACCTCAAAACCTTAGGTTCATACGAGTTAGGTTAGGTTCGTGGAAGTCCAGTGTTGGCTTTCTTTCGTATGCGTTGTATGTCCCGGCTCAGCTGGGCGCAAAAGTCAATCAGCCCCGGAGCTTGTGGAAACAACCCTCACGTGATATGCTGCAGGCACAACACCATTACACCCGCCAAGTATCACCACAGACTCTAGCTTGGCCAGGTACCTTTCCCCATCTCCCAAGCTGTCGGATGCGTTATTTTCAACCGTGAGACCAAGGTATTGATCGATGGGGGAAGCCCATGTCCTTGCGCCATTCACTCGGAACCAGCTACCAAACAAATACATACATAGACTTGAGACCCAGAAAAATTTAGCTCGTGAGGTTATTTCGAGTTATGGGCGAGTATGTATGGGCCGGTTGCCCCGACCCACCTGCCTTTTTCTCAATCTATGTACATAAGCTCTGCTGCAAGTGTTTCCCCGCTTTCTCGTTTCCGAGCTTCCGTCACCAACACGAGGTATTCGGACGTTGTCAGGTACCTCGTAGGTATGTCAGCGCTGCTGGAGCAGACGACTTCACCGTTGTTCCAGGTGTTTAAGGTTCCGGGTGCTGGCCATGGGAATAAGGGCTTTCAAGAAATTGGCGAGAACAGAATTGCTGGGCTCTGATCTGCAACGGGTATATAGTCCGCCCAGCCTTCTGCGGGAAGACCCTGGACTGGACCCAACCCGATGCTGGTCTGCGTTCCCAGTTTGCCAACGCTTTATGTCGCTTCCCCGGATTTGCAGGCAGCTCCATTTCAAGCATGCATGCTTGCCATTGCCCGTACCCATCCAATGGCCAGCTGCCCACCGGTCATGACTGCGTCACGCTTGCCTACGTTGGCGGCACATGCAGATGGCCAAATCGTAGTTATGGTATGGTAGGTGCCGTGGTTGGGAGATTAGAGTATGTGGCTGCCATCTAGTCCAAGTAGACTGAGCCCTGTCTCTCCCACTGCGCTTCTTCTGAGCTTTTTCTCTCATGTCCCTCGCCTGTCCATTCCAGATTAATCCACCCTTTCTCGTATTACATTGGTCTGAGATGTGGGCTCACAAGTACGACCATTGAACTGCATGGGGCGCAACCTCCCCTGGGCAGTCATACCTCGTCCGCAATAGACGTACCGAAAAAGCAAGAGGCAATCCCAAGTAGGCTGACTGTTAACCGCTTTCGTGCCCGCCTCGGACTGGATAGAAACAAATCCCGCTGTCGCTGATTCAGCTTCTGCTCTTGTTATTCTGCCCCGATGTTGAATTGTCATTATTTTCCATCTCTCCATGTCTGACCGACGTCGTTCAACTTGTTTTGAGAGCCACCGCCAACCACTACAATGTGGACGTCATGGCAAACAGCCCTCTCAGTGTTCGCCTCGGCACTGATGGCTATTCGCCCAGCTGTCTGCGCATACAATTTGGACGTCAACTCTACCGGTACGGGAACTTCTCTGCGCGTTTCAATTGTAGGAGACTGACTGTCGTTGACCAGACTCTATTAAAAGCGTCTCGAAGCAAATGGCGGCTGACCTCATGACTTTCTACACGGGCAATCAACCTGGACAGACGCCTGGTCTTCTTCCATTACCATACTACTGTATGCAACGTGCTTCAATATTCTTGGACACCTCTAACTGAATCTAGGGTGGGAGGCTGGCGCTCTGTTTGGCTCCATGGTCGACTACTGGTATTACACGGGCGATGCAACTTACAACCAGCTAACCGCAGATGCTCTTCTATACCAAGTTGGCCCATACAATGACTACATGCCGCCAAACCAGACTTTGACGGAAGGGAATGATGACCAAGGATTCTGGGGAATGGCCGTCATGACGGCTGCAGAGTACAAATTTCCAGATCCGCCGCAGGGTAAACCACAATGGCTGGCATTAGCACAAGCCGTCTTCAACACACAGGCTGCTAGATGGGACCCGGACCACTGTAACGGCGGTCTCAGGTGGCAGATCTTCCAGTGGAACAACGGATACAACTACAAAAACTCCATTTCGCAAGGCTGTTTCTTCAATATTGCAGCAAGACTCGCGCTGTACACCGGAAACAGCACATACGCCGATTGGGCAATGAGGACGTGGGACTGGATGGTCAATGTCCAGTTTATGGACCAAGACTACCGTGTCTATGATGGCTCGCATATCGAATCGAACTGTTCTCAAATCGTGCCTTACCAGTTTTCTTACAATGCCGGATCATTCCTCCTAGGTGCTGCCGCCATGTACGCTTTCGCTGACGAGAAAGGATTGTCCAGTGATCGCGACATGTGGCATGAGAGAGTGGACGGGCTGTTGAACGGCACGGATGTCTTCTTCTTTCGCGACGGGAACGATAGTGCTCCTGTCATGTTTGAGGTCGCTTGCGAGGGTGTTGGACTCTGTAACTTGGACCAACAGTCCTTCAAGGCTTATCTCAGCAGGTGGATGGCGGCGACTACAAAATGGGCTCCTTGGACCTACGAAAGAATCAAACCCCTTCTGGAGAATTCGGCACAAGCTGCAGCCCAACAGTGCACAGGTGGTGATAACGGTCGGATGTGTGGGCTGAAGTGGGCGAATAACTCAGGTTTATGGGACGGAACAACGGGAGTTGGTCAACAGATGGCTGCCATGGAGGTTGTCCTTGCCAACATGATCCACGAAGCCGACACTCCTGTTACGAACACAACCGGCGGGACAAGTGTTGGCGACCCGTCCGGCGGGGGTTCGGATATAGGGCGAACGGATCCTCAAGGTTCGATTGTATTTGCGACCTTGACGAAAGGTGATCGAGCAGGGGCTATCATTGTGACTGTTGTCATATGCTCCGCTGTAATGGCTGCAGTCCTTTTTATGATGACGGAGGAGACGAAGTCGGCGACTGAGAACTGGGCCAGCTTTAGATCTTCGTTTACTAAGAGCGCCGGAGCCGCTGTCCTGGTGAAGGGAGACCGGCGTCGAAGGATCAGCGAGAAAGCGAAGGTTGTCGGAAGGAGTGATTCTGGGAGCAGTGCTAAAGGTTCCTTGATAATGCCAGCAGTGGCTCAGTTGCCTCCAGCACGGGATGCGGCATGGCAAAAGAGACGAACGGCAAGACACGCGCAACGGCCCAGTATCATTGCAGAAGTCCCGGAGTTCGCGACGTTTAAGGAATGTCCAGACTCGGCGCCGAGTAAGAGGCAGAGGCGATCGTTGCAAAAGAGGGACAAAAGGCTTTCCGGTACGTGACGTGGCTACTTGGGGTCTGGCCCTTTATTAGTATATCAACGGCATTCATTGGCGTTTGGGCGCAGGCTGCATAAAAACGAAATGTCTGGCTTCTTCAATACCATTTATCAGATCAGGGTCGGATCTCTACCATATGATTACCAGATCGAAATTGGGTCGGGAAGCACGGGGTGCTGTTTGGGGCCGTCCCGAACCTTAATCGGAGATTTTGTAACATGATCATCATGCAGTAGGGTATCACCACAGATGCGAATGAAGCGACAAGCTGCAAGGCAGAGCTTGATCCAGTTGACATCTGCGCAAGGCAGGTCCCCATATACCAGTCAGAATACATTATGTAAGATTTGCATTTTGTGTTAACCACACTTTCTATGATCTACCACGTTTTCGGCCAAGGCACCACTGAAGCTCAACTGGTCGCCGATTGTCCCAAACATGCCAAGAATCCGTACCACTCCATTAGACTGAGACATCCAATCCACTGCATCGTTTCCATCCACCGTCAAAGGCCATATTGCGCGGACACCTCCTCTTCTCCACCCGCGCACTGATATACAGAAGCTCGCCAAATCTAACTACCTACACTATGATCTTCATGAACAGAATGCCGTTAAAGCCGTGTGGGGTTGCAACGCCCCGCTTCCCATTCCGGCTCTCGCTACCTCATTGTCCATCTGGTGTTACGCGAAATGCAGATTAGTCATTTGACACGACATTTTGGGTCTGGAGACGAACTGCCGGGTCGCTGAGAACAAGGTTCCGACACTAAGTATAGCCCGATGATTGATGTCATATATATTTTGTGTAGGGATGGCAACCAGAAATAGACTGACTAACTGCAACCAAAAATGAACTAGAGATACATTCTATCAAGCAAAGTCGTTAGCTAGCCTCTCAAGCCAGCTGTAAATTATCGTACCACCCCTCCCAAAAACAAACGGCCGCATCTAAACGCTAACGCAGGCGCTGAAAGAGGCACAAGAGAAGAATGATAAAACCAAGAATTCTAGAGTGACAACAACCAGATAACCCTCCCTCTCAAAAGCAAGTGACGCAAGGATACGTGTCGATCACCGAAACGCGTTTCTACCACAGACTAGTGTCCTAGTATCCCAAGTTTGTTTGCTGAGCTATGCTCCAGCGCCCAATGCCAATACGTGGGTTTGCGAAAGCTCTCATGGCAAAGCCATGCCGTAGACGCAATGCGACCTGGTTCTTTGCATGTTGGACAGCTCGTATATCGACGGGCGGCCCCTTCAAGCTCCGAGCACTGGCGTGCGTTCGGACGGTTTAACAATCGATCTCGGCCGTTTAATCGCATCCAGGGCAGGTTCCCTTGTCCCGTATAGACAAGACGGGAACATCTGTTGTTTCCCGCTCGGCCAGGGAGTCTTTCGAAATGATATCGCGTCTGTCGCATCCAGGGCAGGTACCCTTATCACGTATAGACAAGTCTGGGACATTTGCCGTTTCCCGCTCGATTAAGGAGCCTCTCGAAGTGAGGGAGCCTTTCTTGTCACATCCAGGGCAAGTAGGGCTGTTGTTGGGATCCACAACAGGTGCGCCCATGGCAATTGTGGCCATAGAAGCGAGGGCGAAAAGAGCAGTGAAAGAGAGCTTCATTGTCGTTGATCGATGACGTGAGCAGTACTAGAAGGAAAACAAGATAAGTGGTATGCTCCTGATGAAGTGGGCCTTTGTCAAGTGAAGAGTGGTGGTGTTGGCGTGTGTTTTAGTTAGCCTCCAACGGTTGAGGTAGGTAGGGAAGTCGGCTTTATACACACTTGAACATTTCCAGTCCACGCCGTCGCTACATATTCTCAAAATAGGAGTAGTGACGAACTAAAAGATCACGGACCCTTGCCCCCCTGCACGGTGGCCTAAGCAGGCATAGATAGAATGTTGGAATCCCCTGCGCCGCTCGTCAACACTCATCGGCTGCGGGCCGGGCGGTGCTTAGCTCAAGGATCTAGCCCAAGCCGTTGTCTTTGACGAATGGCCCCAATCAAGCAGGTGACCCAGGCTTGGGAACCTAGCTTCCACCAGGTCCACCATAGGTTGGCGGCTCAGCACCTTGTTCAGTGACTTGGCTCTTTTCGAGGATAAATTTCGACCATGCTTACATTTGTGGGCTAGTCAGTCGTCTTGGTGAACATATCTCGCGCTTAGCATCCAATCAAAAGGGTGGTGACTCCCAAGGTTGCTGAATCCTCCGAGAGATAGTGGCTGTTGTATCCCAAAATACAGCACAGCATGGTGGAAATAATGTGGTTCTTAGCGACCTCGTGTGCTCTGGATTCAGCTTGCGTTTCGAGGATTGGCACCCCAGCCGGGATTCAATTTTTTCCCATCGTATACCTTCCTGAATTCAGTAAGGGCTCCCGCGACTGCATGATCCAGAACACCATTAAATCAGGCCAAGATCAGCAATCTCGTGGGAGGAACTCCGTGCCTCCATCTTGTGTGGGTGGTTCGGCGCGTCGTTGGCGGGTCATCACGCTCCTTGTCAGCGCGGTCCGAGAAAACGTAATAGCACGTGTGTGTGCCGGCAAGCCTTTGTCCTGCATGGTGCATATCTCGTCAAATACTGTGTCGACTGACATCAAGGCGCTAATATTCCCGTTCCAGGCTGGCGCTGCCTTATGTGAGAATGCCTTGCTGTGCCTCAGTGCAGATGCCAACCGCGGGCGCAGTGTTAGCCAATCAACACTAGCTCCCACTACCGACAGTGCGGTTCGTCATCTTGAGAATCCCTAAGAGCCCTGTCTCCCCTGGTCCACGTTTTGGGGGTGCGCTTATGCACCTTAACCTGCGGCCGTTGGATGGCCAACGTTCCATTGAGGCTGCTGTGCTATTCTAATCACAAGCCCCTAATGGCGTGCGTTCTCGGCTTGCAATCTCTCATCCTTACTCAGCAGGCGTATAGGCATTGGGGGCCAACGACTCAAGCTAGAATGTTCCTGCTTTCCCAATCTGCGACCTCAATCGTTGGATGCTGTCGCACGTGGCACTGGGTGTCTATACTTTCCCGGCAAGCTCCTTTGCAGGCACCGACGATAACCGGAAAGATAATATTTATGGTGTTCGAAGCTCATTACAGCCCTGTCGGTGCCGAGCTCTGCTGACATTTGTTTTACCTCAGAATTTGATCACAGCACGTTGTGACAACTGCGATCCTGTGAAATCCGAATAGAGCCATTCCAGCGACTACTGCATGGCAAAGTAATACCTCGTTCTACCGAGTGGATATGAGTCTGCGAATGTAGGCTAGGCTTGTTCGGAAGCCGAGTGAGTCATCTTTAACTGGTGGCGCTGCGACAGGGCGGTGGACCTCTGACCGCAAGCCTTCGGCATCTTGTACGATTGCTCGAGAAAACCCCATGTCATTCGGCTTACATCCTTCGCGTGGACAGGCCATCATGGAAGCGCCACCCCGGATGCGCGATGACCCAGGTTCCGGAGCAAGACCCTGAGATGGAAAACTCAGAGAAGCCCGCATTTTTTCATGGGCGTTGAGGATGGAATCTGCGCCTCCCCCTGGCGTTAGCCTGAGCACCATATTTGGCCCTGATGGGCGTGGCTGTGGAAGAATATGGTCTGATCGCTATACGCTTAACATGAAGTCGTGCCGGCAACGGTCAAAGTTTGAGGTCAGGCTGGAAAGAAGGAACCATATCTAGGAAATATTACCTGTCAGAGAAGGGAAGGCCACCGGGACCAGCGGCTGTCACCCGGAGATACGCAAGGGTTATGATCCGACGAAAGATGGTGCTCCTTGAGCAACGTTGGCTCTCGACATGCCACTAGTTGCCACTTTTGGTCCTATAACCAGGTTATCTTGTAGAGTGAAGGATGGCAAACCCTGCTCAGAGGATGTTATCGTGCAATCAAAGCCGTAGCAAATGTAGCCTGCCCATCATGACTGCTTGGCTGCTGACAGACTGTGACCCGCGAGATTGACAACCCGAAAACGACGGGGATGCTGCCAAGTTTGCATATCATCGTAGTCATAATTCCATGAATCAAATTGTGCATGCAAACATGCTTTTGTGGCAATGTAAGATGCTGTCAGATCATTTCTCATGGTCACCATCAGCAGTTAATATGGCTGTAGTAGGACGTATATCAAGGGCGTCGAAACTCGAGCAGCGTGATTCATCTAAGCCCCGTTGCTACACCCGGGTCTAGCAAAGTGAATGTGTCCTCACACAGATCGCACCTGTGCGACTTCCACAGCTGACACAGGCTGATGTGGAGCCAGTCAAAGGGGCGGCCGGGAAGCCAGCACATCTTCGGCTACCCATTCACATGTCCTGATAGGCGGTGCTGAGCTGTGGGTGAAATGCTTGTTGCAGCCGTTGAATATCGATGCGGCTATGTGCGGCAACGATGCAGCAGGCCGCATTGTCGTTCGTCAGTTGGGTATCTTCGAGTCAGGGATGAACAACTGCCACACGCAGTCCAGATCTGTGTTTTTCACACATTCGAGTGCCTCGAATCGAAAACATATTTCTGGCGGCTCAATACCTCGTACGTGGCTGTGTCGCACTTGGTAGCGGTAACGGGTGTATCGATCAGATGCTCCTGCTTTGGTTTGAGTGTTACCCGCGACACTGATAAAAAATGGTGGGACAGAGATATCAGGAAAGGCTCTCGAGTAAGTCAAAAGTTGGCAAACACATCCTGCATCGAGGATGGAGAAGGCGGAATCGGGAATACTGGACCAAACCTAGTGAGACAATTTGATTGAATTCGCGTTGAACCACGGGCCGCGCGCATGTGCCGTTATTTACAATTGGAAGAAACGGAATAAACGCCTGCAGAATATGCTCCTTCCACCGCTACACTTGGCCTCCGGGACTCGGATTTGTTCGTTGTGGCTGCCATAAAACTAGTCTCCCTACAAAACTCCAGACTTCTTTCAGACTTCCTTTTGTATCTGCCCGTGCAGTTCATGACCTCGAGTTAAGGGTATTTTGGGGGCGGTATCTCCCCGGCCAAGAACACGTCCACCATAAACTTTTTTTCTAGATCCTCATATCACAACATCACTCGGCCTTGGTAGCCGTTCGGTCTCCTGAAGCCATATCCATCCATCTAGTTATTGACAAAAACCCGAGAAAGTCAACACGCAGCCTGTCCAACGGAAATATCAGCGCCATGTCTTCCGCCACACACCTGCAGCAAAGCATAATTGCTCGACATCCCAATAACGACCAGGATCATCCCAGCGCTGGCTCACCATACTTTGCAGGTTCGGCGGACCCGGGCAAGGGCGGTGGTGCTGATGGCCAGCATGCTTCATCGGCAGCTGAGATTGGCATCATCATTGGTGTTGTTTGTCTTGTTCTCGTTGCAATTGCCGCTCTCTTCTTTATGAGAGCCCGAAAGAAGAAGAAGAATGAGAAGGACGCCGAAGCTACAGCCCAGGCCAACCAGAGCCCACTCTCTACCGCCGATGATTCCACCCCCATGGGCGCAACCAAGAAAATGGACGACGACCGTGCCACTTGTTCTAGCGACGGCAATGCTGCTGTATACTCTAGCAGCCACGTCGATCAAGGCATCCATATCAGTGAAGGAAGCAGCACCACCCCTCACGCACAGAGAGGCATTGGTAAGTAATTATTTTTCTTATTTTCTAAGGCTTATACAATTGTACTAAATACAATGACTAACCCTACCTCCCCGACAGCTGGGCAAGATGAGAATACAACCCATGTCTAACCACATCCTCACACGGGTGGAGGTCATCAATTACTACCTACACAGGATGGTCATGGCTCCATCTAATGTGATATCCTCCATTAGCGAAGAAGAATGTCACGGATATGCCAGGAGACATTGAATGAACATCTGCGTGGAAACTTTGCGACATTTCGATGCAAAAGTTTGAGAAAAAAAAGAACTGGGACAGTTCGGCAATATTGCTTTGCGACTTCCAGGGAAATCCATGGCAGGCCAAGGCCCATGTATTGGTTGGAATTTTATTGCGATAGGCCATTCAAATATGGCATCGGCGGCCACCTATTGTGGCCTTGTATCGTAAATGCAGAGAGATGATAGGAAGGCAAACCAGACATCAGCTGGAAAGCCCAACTATCACGTAGAGTTTCACACCAGTTGGTAATGTGCAGGTGACAGACCGTGAAGAAGCGTGACAATCAAGCACATTAGACCTGAGTCGATGTGACTATCACTTTGATCAAATGTTCCAACTTTTGCTGGCATAAGCAATCGATGCTTGCAACGGAAACAAATACCAATTTACAATACAACAATCTAAAAGCCTTAGAGCAATCACAAAGGCTAAACATTCTACACGATAAATCTTTGATCGGCGATACAGATATTCGATAGCATGCCACGGCTTCCTAGAATGAATGATTGAATACATTCTTAGGATAAATATCGAGCTACCTACCATACAACCATACAAATTGATTTTTTTTTTTTTTTTTTTTTTTTTCACTTTTCTGTTTTATTCCTTGAGCTCACAATAAGGAGTTGGAACTCTATGCACCACTTGGTAGAGGTGCTTCGAGGGAAGGACAATAATAATACCATGATTGGAAGAAGAAAAAGGATACGCTCACGAGGCCCAAGTCTCATTCCTAGCGGGCTGTGTAGCATCGAATAGAGGACACATTCTAATATGCTTGGTCAACAATCGTGTTTCAAGTATTATATTTCAATACTCAAACCTCTACGGACGTGGGGTGGCCGTTGGTTGCGCCAATGATTTTTGGGCCTGAGCAGATGGTTGCTCTGCAAAAGCCTGAATCCACCTACAACAGCCAGGCAACCAACGCGTAGAGCCTGAGAAACGTTTTGAATGAAATCCGCCCACACTCCAGCAACCATTTCTGGGATTAATCAGAAGTTCCGACACATAAAACACATTTTTCCACGTCTTCTTGACACCATACATAATCAACTTTATCCTCCGAAACCGCCATGTCAACCACGTCCCATGCCAATGCCGAGCGGGCCATGGGCCGGACACTCTCCGGCATCGCCATGCTCCACGGAGCCGGCGTGATCACTTGGGAGCAGTATCAAGAGCTTCTTCGAATTCTCGGCCGTGACAAAGACCTGACACCTATCGACACAGGACATATTGTCGGTGGCCTGACCTCTGGAAACCTCCGTCGTTTGAATAGCTCTGAACATGGTACGGTCTCGAGCAATCTTACCACTGGCACCAATTCATCCACGCCTCTCAAGTCCGAAAAATTGGATAGGCGGTTTCTTTTGTTCGACTTATCTCCCCTTGATGGAGCTCGAAGCGCAAACACCTGGGGAGATATTACGGAATTGGAGCGACATAAGCCTGTCACAGAAACCCCTCCTGTCTCTATACCGTCAACCGGCCCGGGCCCGACATCAGCCTTAGGTCAACAGAGTTCCAATATCACCGACGCTTACCTGGCTCCAGCACCGACGAACACACCGCTTGATCGTGGCATCTCGGATGCGTCATCCGGGATCAGCTGGGACATGGAACCACTGTCAGCCTCGGTGACGCCGACGGTGGCGCACTTCTCTGAAATAAATCCTTTGATGATGACGGCGCCATTGTCAGGTTGCACAAAGAGCGGCAGCAACGCGCCCACACGTGGCCCGGAGCATAATCATCACGCTTATCGGACCAACAGCACGGC
Organism: Seiridium unicorne; assembly: GCA_039778275.1. Lineage (NCBI taxonomy): Eukaryota > Fungi > Ascomycota > Sordariomycetes > Amphisphaeriales > Sporocadaceae > Seiridium > Seiridium unicorne. Next base: position 667,164 of record JARVKF010000024.1, on the reverse strand, counting down.
TGACGACTCCAAGGGGAGCCAATTGAACCAGACCGTCCAGTCCACAACGAGGCCTATGCGCATCGGTGATTACTCTGCTCGGGACGATCCCAAACGACCCTCACGCGTAAGTCTTATCTGATGGCCTCAGGGCATGGAGCCTCCTCACCGTGGATTAGCTAACATGTCCATCTCACAGTCTACTAAGCATGCGAGCGCCTCTCCTTTCTCTGCGGATGACCGTGAGGACCGCCGCCAATGGGCTACCGCCGAGTCGTGGAGTAAGCTGGATATCGAGAATAGCAATTCAGGTACTAGTAGCACACCGACAGCTTATAGTCGCCAAGCTCATAATTGGTCAAACCTGCGGTATTCCCTCAGCGCCGAGCAAGCTGCCCTGAGTACAGACCCTACTCCCACAAGCAAGGGCAAAACTTCCCACCCACCCAAGCTGATTACCATCAGCGACAGCAGCGGCGTTCAAGTTTCACACGAGACGATCGACTTGCTCATCGCCGAGAAGTATGACAGCGACGCTGAGGATGGTCCGCAGACGCCATATACGATCGACCGCAAAGGCAAAGACAAGGAACTGGTCCGTTTTTCTCGCCTCCTTGGACCACTCCCTGAGTGCAAAGTCTCGAAGGATACCCTAGTGAATGATGGCGGGCTGAGCACTAAAGACGGCACCGCCGCCTTGCCGCCTCGTGGCTTTCGTTCCACCACGCCCCGTAGCGATTCAGCCTTGACAATTGCAGGCCGGCACATCCCTGGCACCACCAAGAGCCACCAATGGGGCTTCGCACGCTCCATTCGCAATCCGCCTCAGCCATTTGCCAATTTCCCACTGCCGCCTGCCTCGACGCACCACCTGATAGTGTGCCCGTACTGGTGGCGAAGCGGAACGTGTCCATGGAAGGGTTGCCCCTTTCAACACCGCGAATTTGATGGAGCGATCATCCAGAGACTGATGTGTCCCTTCTGGATCGGGATGCGAGGCCCTGCTGGCTGTAGGTGGAGGGATGAGGATTGCGAGTTTGCGCATCTTGATTGCACACACGGACAGTGGGCTCACGTGTCCAAGGTACTCAAGAAGAGGGAAGAGTACGATAATTAAGGGAGTGTAGGATTGCGTCGTGTAACGGGCAGAAGGCATGATGCAATACTTGTCACAAGCAAGCCGCTATGCTATTGACCAGTGAGGTACAAAATCTTGAGGCCCGTCAATCACCATAGTGTTCATTGGTCATGATAGTGAGCACATCTGAAGTACACCATTGTGGTTCGTGATTTTAGATAGCAAAGAACGTATGCCTCTGGACCAAGTAACTTACAATTTAGTTCACGTGCCAGCGAAAAGCTGATCCTAACACGGTCATCCAGAACGCCCAAAAAATCCTTGTCTATATCCCAACTCCTACCCAAACACACAGAACTCCGCATAACTAAGAGATCCTATTCGGTTCAAGGATTGTTATTTCGAGGTAGGTAGCGACTCCTGAACACATTGCTGATGGTACTCATTCGGCTTCCTATACCGCCTTCCTGCATTCTGCTCGCTAGTGCTTCTTCCAGAGCCGATTGTGTCACCGACGCATCTGTTGTAATTCAGCAATCAGAGGCATTAATTTGAGGGTAGAAGAGGTCCTACCATCGAGGTCACTGAAACTGCTCCCCATACTCGGTGTGCCATCACTATCTCGTGAGTAGCCTTTGCCCTTTCCGCCGGGACTTCTGCCTGCCAGCTCCATGGTCCGGCGAGGAGAAAGTGGCCCACTCGGCCCGCCTTTGCCTCCAGATGAGCCTCTAGGCACGGGTGCATTTGAGCTGGCCGAAGAGTCAGACGTCTGAGACAAGTGTATCTTCCCATGTTGCTTCGGCAGCTTCCTGGGAAGATTGCCTCTCAGGGTAGCGCTTAGGTCATGCTGTGCACTTGTGGAAGCCTCGTTCTGTGGCTTATAGGGCATAAAGGCCGGCTCGTCGTCATCTTCGTCGTCGGCGTAAGATGAGATACCATCATTGGTCTGGAATCTAGGTGGTCGGCGTATAATACGAGATTGCGCTGGGCTAGATTCGTCCGATGAAGACCCGGCGGAGCTTGCGTCTGCCGGACCTGGGGAAGGAGGATCGGGGTCTACTTCATCAGCAGCAGTCGTCATTGGCAAAGAAGAGAGCCTCCGTCTTTGCGTCTCGCCCGATCTCGTTGTACCTTTGCTGCTGCCACCTAGATTTCGTGCCGTAAAGAGAGAGCCCGTGTTGGACGACGTGTTTCGCGTGGCTTGCGGTCGTGGTGTCGCTCGCAGCGGCAACCCTGAAATGCTCGCATCGTTCCGGGGGATCGGCGAGTCCTTCCTTATCGAAAGTGAAGACGGCGCTCTAACTCGACTGGCTGCCGATCCCGTCCGCTGAATACCCTCTCCTGGTGCAGCTCCTTCGGCGCCTGGTATAGGTGAGGGCGCCGAAGAACCCTTTGCGGCCGCTGCTGCTCGTCGTAGCTGAGCTCGAACCTGGGAGGTATGCCGCTCGGTGAGGAAGTTCACTTGTTGAAGGAGGAAGTCGACGGTAACTTGGAATCTCGTGGCGCTATGGCGGATGTTGGCGAAAGCTTATAAGCAGGGCAATGAAACTTACATTTCGTTCCCTCGCAATCATCAGCTCAAGCACGAACGTGGACGGCATTTGCATACTTACAGTCTATATCAGTCTTGGAAACCTCGGAAACGATGTTCCAGAGAGCCTCATCCTTGGACGAGTCCCAGTTCACCTACAGAACGGTTAGCTTGGACCGTCGGCCAAATGATGGCTATCAGCGTGCACGCACAGGAGGAGGATCCACAAAACCGCCCCGAGGGAACGGCAGTCGAATGAAGACTGTGTAGGTCGGTTCTGATGAAGCCATCGTCATGTCATGCTTGCGTCCGCGACAACGGCAACCTTACAGCGGAGATGGATTGCTTTCAGCATGATGTCGCTGCGTCGTCGGGCGAGACCCTTACCTAGTTAGCAGCTAGGTGATGGGTCACTGATAAGGCATAGCTTTATCGTGCGACATAAATGCCACCTGGGCCCGCAGGGATGTGGTCCAGGCTACATTGGCATTAACCTAGCTAAGGTTGCGCCATCCCCGGATCTTGGTGCAAATCTACCTATCTTTAGGTACATTGTATCTGTGAACCGCCCTACAGCTCTCCAGGATGATAAACCGATGGCGCGGCGCTAAACGTGGAAAGGTTAGCATGTAGCTTCCCATACAAATTAATAAGAAATCTACACGTTGCCCTGGTTCACGTGATTGCTACTCGAGATACGGCGATTTGTAGAGTCCATTTTATTTTGTAAAGGAAACTACATATTAACGCTTTTAAGTATAGCGCCACGCCATCGGTTTATCATCCTGGAGGGCTGTACAGGTGGAGAGTTGAATCAACAGAGTTTCTGGAATGAGACAGCGACACACTTTTCCTCCCAGGGCCTCAAGACTTATTTATCGGCCCCGCGACTTGCAAGAGGCGTTTTAAGCTGTTGCTTCTGCAGATAACACCATCATCACCGTCTGAGCACGTGAGCCTTCACGTGTGGGGGGCGCGCGATGCTAAGTGTGCGCCCAAGGATAGCCCAGCGAGAGGTCAAGTCAAGTGATTTTGTTTTGCGGGTAGCGCAATGAACCGCCCAAGCCCGCCTGGCTAAAGTGTCTCGTCAGTCGGTGCCTTCCGTGGAACATGCCGAATAGTATCATGGACCTTGCTAAATGCGGTAGCACAACTTCGGTGACCATGAAACTCCAGACCTCGTGATCATATAAGCTCTTCCAATTGGTGGTGCTGGTTGGTTGCTTCGACAACACCCACACGCTGGTTGTAGGATCGGCCAGGGGCGGCCGAAATACTCCGCGCATGGGTTGCAACCATCATCAACGATATTGAGGATCTCGACACCGCTACGATGTTGGTCTCCTCCCAAATCTTATAATTGTGAATCAGGTATTATATAGATTCTAGAGAATTCCAAGTTCATTCGACTGCAATAGAGCATTGCGTTATTCATAACATCTCCGCTCGCCAGCTCTCATGTGTTAGTATATCCGACAGGACAACCCAACCTATAGCGGAAATCACATGGAGGTAAGCTACTTTTCGAACTCACCAGTCTATATATCAAATTTCAGCAACTCACCGAATGAGCAGACCCTTCTCAAACGCGCCTCTGGCTTTCCGGACTGGACTCAGTCCCCGATCCCACATTTCCAAATATCAGCCAGTGGTCTGCTTGCCTTGGCAGATTTGAGTACTGTAGCACAGCGCACTGCGATAACAGGAGGGTCATCATGGCTCGATGCGCTCCTCCTGGCTCCGGGCCTGCACTACCAACAGGCGGCAGACGCGTTGGAGAAGGAGAGCGCCACGTATGACGCAATCGAAAATGTGCAGGGTAAGATGTCGTCTTACAATATCACGAATCCCGCCACCATTCGCTATCTGCAAAAGGTCGGGCGGCAGGGAGAGATTGTGACCGTCGATGTGGGCATGCTTCCTCAAAGGCGGTACTTACGCCGCGCAAGCCGGGGACAGAGTCGCGGGCAAAGGGCAATCATATGGCGGGATTCGGGGTCTGATCTGGGATGGTTTTCGCACGTGCTATATCTCGCCAGCCCTGTGCTTACGGTGGTTGCAATAGTCTTCTTTGTCTTATTACGAGAGTGTATGCCCCCTTTTACGCCGACCAGAAGTGCTCCACGCTGATGGATAACTACTAGGGTATGGCCTGGGCTTCCTCATGGCATTAATGGTATCCCGCATACTCAATATATGGGTCATCAAGCAGCGCGCAAAACCACCCAAACCCGAGCCGCCGAATCCAGATATCAGCCACATGATCACGCAGTACCTCGTGGACCTAGGGAACGGGCGCTCTGTCTGTCTGCGAGGCATGGCTGATGATCTACAAGCCATCACAACATCATCGTGGCTTCACGCCAAGACGCATATTGAGGGCTACCTCGAGGCTATGGCGAGTATGTACCTTCTTTGATCCCTTCTTACCTCTTCGGGGTCGTTCTTGGGAGTGAAAGCAATGTCATGGGAATTAAGCACCCCCGGCCCCCAATTTAGGACTCGCAGAACTTATCCGTGGGAATAGTTACTAATTCCGGCTTGGTATAGAATTAATCGTGTATGTGGTCGCAGCCTTCAGCGGCAACATGTCGCAAGTTGGTGGCATCATATTCATGGGTCTTCTGCTCACCACTGCCGGCTTACTGGGCCTGAGCAATGCACATGCAAAAACGTTCAAGATGCATGGGAGGTTGGCGGCACCAACGTCTGAACGGCTGCCATACCCCTCCGGTAAGCCGCCGTATCCTTACAGCCGGGACAACTTCAGCAGCGGGACCGGGAGTATTTCGTTCCCGGCGACGACACAGAGAACCGATACAGGACTCTCGACCTTGAGTGATTGGGCGGAGAAAGGACAAGTTGGGGCACCTTTAAGAGACAGTTATCCCTTTGGGCATCATGTTCATTACCAATGACCTCATCAAGACCAAGCTGCTCAATACTTCAACGAATGGGGACGCACCCATGAATAGTCCCGGGGAAGGCAGGCCTGAGATTTCAAGTAACCATGCAGTTCGAGTCTATACTCACCCGATATACTTTAGTTGTGATAGGTAATACTGCAATATATCTGCAGGAGAATTTGAAAATTCGCTTCCATTCTCGTACCTCCGCTGGTTTATGATAACTATATAACTTACAGGATTTCACTAGCGCCAAGGCCAGCTTATGGAGCGGACAATAAGTCATATGTCGAGGCTGAAACACCATGCCTGGAGGGGATGGCTCTCAATGATGCTTTGTACTGGATGGCTCTTGCTGTACGCATGGAGCCAGGGCTACATGGTTAGGGAATTCAAGGTAGCGGGCAATAATGTCCTTATTGATTGATCCTAAGAAAAAGCAAGCTACTATAGATCTATGTTAACAATCGAGATTATCCTGCATGGAATATGTCTTTAGAACTTCCTCCTATAGCTCAACCTCCCGTAGCTCGCGTATTGTACACAGTGGCCGGCAATCTAGCCCGAATACCCTTTCGTACCTCGCTTTGCTGTCACAATAATTCTTGAATTGAAACATGCAAATAGGCCATAATTGCCATGGACTGATTAAATCCACCTAGCTTATATCGATTTAGCTATTTGTTACAAAAGACCTACGCATATGATCATTTCCACATCGCCTCGTCTCCAGTCATTGATGTTGTGTTGAGGCAGATCCACTTGTGAAGAATGACAAGACTGGAGAGGTTTGAGGGATGTTTACAAGATGAAGTTTATGAAAGCTCGGCTACTACCTCTGAGCTTTTTGTTGCGCGCTACTCTGTCCTTTGGAAGGCCCCAATGCGATCGACCATTATTGCAGATGATAGTAGCAGCAGCGGTGTCCACGGCTTGCAGGCTTAACAGCGTTATGGTGCTTGCAATCAGTCTCATGGCATCTAAAGCTTAAATCGGTACTGGACAGAAGATGTTGCTTTCCTCGGTCTAGTTCCCCAAAGGGCGGGTCGTGTCTTTGCTTGAGAAAGTCCGGTGGGATTTGACCGCAGAAAGGATGAAATGCTTCTGAAATCACAGCAAGTTGGAACTTGTATTATTTTGATATTGCACTTGATTTCCTGTGATGGGCAATCACGTTTGATTTCGAGCAGATCGTGTGGCATGCCCACAATGTACGCAGCTGCCCGAATGGTCGCTACCATGTGTGCATGGCCTCGATCGTTTGGTTGAACTGGATCATCATGATATCACATCTTCATTTAATTCATGTGGTCTAGGCACAACGACAGAACTCCAGAGAGCAGGAAAGAATGATTGCTTATCGGTACGGAATGATTGCACTCCTACTCCCCCCGAAATGAGGACCATGATATTCATCAAGCTGACTATAAAGATGTGCGTTCCGCCTGACTGTCGTTCAGGGACCGATAGTAGAAAGACCTTTCAGGAAGGTATAAGTTCTTAGAGGCGCTGCAACCCCAATTTTGAGAACATAGAAAGACACAACCATAATATGTTCACGAGCAGTGCACTGGAAAGTAGCCAGGTGATCCGGAATTGAATTAGTGTGATGAGAAACTCAATAAGATTACCTATAATCTGCTTATCTAAGTCTCGTTACTACTCGTACAAAATATCGAGTATAGTGAAACAAATGCCAAAGCCTCATAATGCAAAGGGTATATACCGCGAGGGGAAAACCATCGCGAAACGAGTGGTTGCCATTAACGCCTTGTAACTGGTTGGATGCCTTCCATCATTGTGGAGGTGAGATTAGCGTCACTAATTGTGACGAAAGAAACTTAAAGTGAAGATCTGCGGGCCGTTTCCTTAGCCCAGCCAATCGTGTGGTGCAGATGACTCGCCAAAGTCCTGCAGGATATGAACTTGAGTGGCGGTTTCAAGTCACATACGTTGCTCAATATGTTGTCCCTGATGCCTGTGATCATCGTTCTTCATTGCACCGGACCACCTCGCAGAGAGCGCGGATGAACAGCGGATCGATGTCTCTGATGTCCACAGGCTTGACAGAAGTACCTAGCTCTTCGCTGGAAGTCAAGCGGAGTGTGCCGACAATCCGTGCAATGCATTTGGCTAGACCCAAACGAAGATCCTTGAGAGATTGATCATGATCATCGGTTGAGCGACTGGTCGATGGACCAAAAGACTTGGTCTCACGTTTGCCTCTCATGAAGGAGGGCTTACCACGCGACGTCGAAGAGGTCTCCCGAGGTGGTGCGATAGGTGTCGCAGGGTCATCCTGTAATCCTAAGAGGAATGCTGCTTTGCGCGGAATCTTGTTGCTGTCGGAGCGGATGGAGATATCCGAGATGCTGGGATGATTCGACTGCTTCGAGATTGGTCGTGCTGCTTGCGCAACAACAGCAGATCGAGGACAAATTGAGGAGATATAGTTGTAGGCCAGAATGTGTGCATAAAGAGCGTCACAAAGATGATCTGTCCCACTAGGAAAGATGTTCTTGATGGCTTGCCATTCTGAAGCTCCGAAACCCGACGCTGACGCTTCATTCGACGATTCTAGAGGGACGTTCTGTGGAAATTGAAGGTTCGTGGGGCTAGATTCGGGCGACTTTTTCGAGGTGAGCCACTTCCATTTTGACATCTTTGTTGACCCATCGGGGAGGTTCAAAGATAACTGGGAGGCACTGTTCATGTCTGGTGCTCGATATCTGACCTTCTTCGAGTTGCCACGAAGGGTTTCTATCGAAAGACTGGAACACAGCAGCATAGTCTCGGGAAAGCAGGCCACAGAGATCCGAAGGGTGTCGAGCACTTCGGGTGCAACGTGTATGCGTGATCCTTGATAGTCTTTGGTTGGCTGAGGTAGATGTGACAGCTCGATGCTGCTCTGCTCTACCCATTGCTCCACTTCAGCCAGAGGTGATACAACGGCGGGCGTCGCCGCTTCATCGTTGTCTCTGGGTGTCAACAACGACATGTCCATCATGGTGTCGGACTCTTCATCGTCGTCCAGCGAGAGCATGCTGCGCGCCTCATCCTCCTCTTCTCTCTGGTAAGCCGAAGCCCTCCCAGATGAGGGCGGTGGCCGGGTGGGTGTCACAGTGGAACTGAGGTGTGAAACAATGCTGGGAGCAAAGCGGTTTGGTGAGGGCGGAGATCGCGGGGAACTTCGTTGACGCGGTAAACGAAGCAAATCTGTGCTGCGGCCCAGGGATGAGCGTCTCGTAGGGAATTCGGTAGGTTGTGTAAGGTGGCTGCGCTCCAATGCTGGCGTCTCTCGTGGCTGCTTCGTGGCTTTGAACGACCTCGTGGGCGAGCCGAGGGCTGTGAAGGGATCCGCAGCCTCTCGGCGCACTTTTCTGTTTCCCATCGACATGCTTCTTTGATCAGAGCTCACATCTCGCGGAGAGCGTGGGGTCGGTGCTGGGTCGATGTTTCCTAAAGAGTAGCACCTGTCCAGGTTGCTGGCCACGAAAAGGTTGTGGGAGCGGTGCTCAAGCTCTAGGTCGACCCAGCTGTGATTGGAAATTTTATCGACTGGTGAATTTGAATTGGACTTGTCGCTCGGCGAAAATCTGCTAGACGTCACCGAGGTGGCTGCAGTGGTGACTGACATTTCACGTCCCGCAATTGACGGCGGTTCCATCCCACCAGAAGATTCGCTCGCGGTCGTCTCGCTGCTTTTCCTTGGTTCCTCGTGTGCCTGCGCCATGACCTCCGAATAACCACTCTGATTCACCATCTGCATTGACTTCACCCGCGATAAGATATCCCGGCCCTGAGACGACAAGTACTCCGCTGGGCTTTCCTGCAGCGAACTTCGTCGTTTTCTTCTTCCCTCGTCCGTCAGTGAAACAGTAGGCGGCCCAGCTGTTAAATTCTTCGACCGGAATACGTCTTCTGACCGCCCCAGGTCCCCGGCCAGCAGCTCCGGAAAGTTGCAGTCCATGAGTGGCTCTGAAATATCCATGTTGGCAGCGACAGGCTTTCCGACCGGTGCCTCAGATATATGCAGTGCTCCAAGCCTGTCGAAGCCGATACGACTCGAGCCACCCTACTGCTACTTGCAGGCCGAAAAAGGCGGCTGTCGGCCCTTCCGGTGGTTGCACAGCTTGGATAACTTGATTGATCCCAAGCGAGATGTCGAGGATGCGGACCGCCTACGCGAGGCACACACAGCAGTCTATTATCGGCTGTCTAGGTTAACCTTGAAAGTGGGACGTTGATGAAGATGGAAACAAGATTGATGTGGTCCAGTTGGTAATTTGCGAACCCGACCAGAGGCCAACTCTGGTCAGCCGGGGGATAAAAAGTCTTTGGACATGATCGCCCTTTAGCATTCCTAGGGCATCAGGGGTCATTGGGATGGAGGAATGTGACGGTGGGGCGTCAAGAGGGCTCGAATGATAAAGCATATCTCGCTGTCGTCCGCGGTGCTGTGCATCGGCAACACAAAAATGCAAGACATGTACAACCAAAGTTCCAGGGAACTGAGACATCGATCAATTTGAGTTTCATCATATTTTGTTTCCCCCTGGAGGTGCAAGAAGTCCTATCTTTGCTTTTCCTATGCTGGCGATCGTGAGCTGTAGTCCAGCTTTTCCGTAATCATCCCCCTACGCGCTGCCAAGAGATCAGCTTCCGGGGTCGAAATGGAACGACAGGCTGCAGGGACCTGGCAGACTCTAGGGGAGCGCGGTGGCATAGCACGATGCCGGTACCTGCTGAGCAATGCTACGCTATGGTTACTTTCGTGTTATTGCTCAATATCCCGGTACCGAGATCACCGACGTAGGCGGCATCTTCTCATCTCTCCACATCGGCACCGCGGATGAGGGAGGTAGGGACAGCGCCAGGGTCGAGCTAGTGGTTTTTTTTTTTTTTTTCTGGAGACCAGTGGAAGCTGAAAAAGAAATAGGATCGCCCGGCTAAACATGGTGCTGGGGATGCAGTGACGATCCCGTTCCCAAGGAAAAGCATAGAATGGTCTGATTAGCGGGCTCGCAGTTTTCTTATCCCACATGACTTGCATGCTGCGAGCCGGCAGCAGAACGCGGTGACAGGCTGGTTTGTCGGCCAGCTACATGATGACGACAAATTACAGATCGAGTCGACAGCAGCGACGGCAACACAGGCCCCTTGCTTGCCCAGCGGGACGCGACACTACTGCGGCGAGACACGAAGACGGCTTACCACGTTGTGTCCCCCGGAGCAGCCCCTTGGACGGATCGGAATTGGAAGAGGCACAAGCGTGTTGCACATACAAAGAAAGTAATATCTAGCAAGCCTAAGTACCACGACACATTTTCGCGGCTGAGAGCCCGGTATCTTGAAGTGGCATATGACGAACCAACGTCGTCGAACCGAGAGGAGTGGTTGTGAGGGCCTAGGCATGTATGTAGGTACATATTCAGGCCCCAACCAGATTGCCTTTTTTGGAGGCGGCCTGTTTAGCTGACGCGCCTAGGCCCTAAAATGTAAGACATGCATACGGGAAGTGGTTCTCGTCGCAGAAGAAAGTCTCGAACCACACCGGCTTCTACGTTTCGATAAGATGGAGTCGTATCGCAGCTGTCATTGATTCGGTGGCTTGATGCATTTCCATCTGCTCGGAAACCATTGTTCTGGCCAGGCAAAGTAGTCACTTATCGTTTTGTGAGAACCTCGGCAGTGAAGGCGCGAGGTATCGTGGGTATACTACCCAAAACGAGATGATATTGACAACGGCAATCTGGATGTGGTATACGACGAAATGAGCTTGAAGCTGGAGCTCCCCGGACATGACAGGACAGGGCAGGGCCTCAAGTGATTTGGAGACCGTTGCACTGCCACTAGCTAAGGTTCGGCTGTGCAGAGGCTACATTGGTGGGGCGCAAAAGCTTCCGTCCCGCCCTGGAATTTTTGGATAGCTTCGTTACGCTGCTGGAGGCGGGGGGTAAAAAATTCAACACAACTGCACTTCATCGGCCTGTCGGACCACTTATGCAAGCCCAAGCTGCCATGCAAAGGAAAGCAGACTGCCGTTCGCCTGTCTGAATCTCGCCCGCCCTGCAAGGAGAGCTCTGAGAGCCTAGAATCCTTCCCAGAGCCAGCAATTGGCTACCGTTCTCTGCCTTGCCGCGGGCATCACAACTGCAGAAGTGTGTTTGTTGGCATATTTCCAGTATCACCCTCAAACCCGATCGATAGAACTTCTGGCCGTCAACAAGATGTTGACTGAGAGATACTTCGCGTCCATTTCAGGGCCCCCGCTCACCAACAATACCTCTATCGCCAAGGACGTGGGCATTTACGAGCATATCCTCCACCCGAGCCATTCGACTGCCAGTACATTCAAGAAGAGTTCAGCCTCGCCGAACTGTGTGGCTGTGAGCGATACCCACGTTTTCTCGGCACAAGACGAGAAGTCCACGGTACATGTTTACTCAAGAGCAAAGGGTAACCAGGAAGCCGTCGTAACATTCCAGGAGAGGATCAAGAGCATTGCTCTACTCAACCAGGTTCTAATACTGGGCACGGATCAGGGCCGTCTCATCATTTGGGAGGTACGTTGAGTGTTGCTCGCCCACTTTGCAAACGGGATGCTGACTCGGACTTAGACCTGCACCGGTAGGCAAATCACGACTCCTGCATGCCACGTTCAGGCGGTGACGTGCATTGCCGTCACTCCATACCACCTGCTTACTGGTTCTGATGACTCCAATATCAATGTCTGGGAAGTGGCTCGTCTGCTAGAGCTTGACATAACCATTGAGCATGAGCCTGAGAAGACTTTATCCAACCACCGAGCTGCCATTACGTCTCTAGCCATGAGCCAGAGCGTCAACCGAGATACCAACATCTGCGTTTCCGCTAGCAAGGACAAGTCCTGCATCATCTGGAACTACCAGACTGGAGAAGCCTTGCGTATCTTGCTGTTTCCCAGTTCTCCCGTTACCCTGTGCTTAGATCCGTGCGCACGTGCTTTCTACGTCTCGACCGACGATGGTTCTTTGTTTGCCGTTGAGCTATTCGCAGAAAAGGCTTTAATTGGTGCCCAAAGCGCGGAAGCAAGTTCGACTGTCGTGCAGGTCTCCACATCATTTGGCTCGGTATCAAAAGAAACAAGACCAGCGTCTTGTTTGGGGCTCAACTATGACGGTACAGTTCTTCTTTCAGGTCATCCAAATGGTCAAATACTCAGATGGGATCTGAGCACGAGAGCTATTGCCACGGAGGTTGCAAACCTCAATGCTTCTGTCAGCAATCTTCTCTTTGTTTCGCCAATGGCTTCAACTAGTAGCCTCAGGACTATCAGCGTCGTGAAGCCATTCCTAGGCAGTCGCAATTACAATTTCACGGCTCAGCTGGAGTCGGACCTAACAAGCGAAACAAAATTTGGTAAGACGCTGAACTCGAGAGGATTCTCGAGCGAGACGCTCGAGCAAGCCATGCTTGCATTGCAACAGCCTTCATCTACTGCAAGTGCTGCTGGGGACGAAGAGCTACGCAAAGAAAACGAGGATCTCTGGAAGATAATTAATGAACAACGAGCGCTACAGAAGAAGACCATGCAGAGATATGTCGAGTCCAAGTCATCAAGTACTTGAACCGCGGCTGTCGGCATCTAAGTCTCGACTACACGCGTCGCTGTGCGACTAAAGCATCCTGAATGGCATTTGCGGTACAAACCTGAAACACGACCGCATCGAACGTTGTGGGGGCTCAGGGGTCCTTTTGCGGGTCGACTTGAGCCTCATGCATCCGGCACGGCCATTGGGTCCACACAGGCTTTGAATTGCCATTTCTTGCCAATTGCCTGGAACGCCAATGCGGCAGTGGTGTTTGATTTTCCTTGCCAGAAGGCTTCTCTGGCCATGGCAGCACTAGTTCCGAACCCCTTCGCCCTGTCTTATCTCGAGAGCCCACTGCCTATCGTGTCAATGCTTGAGATTTTGGACTACCAGACGTAGATGGGACGAATTTAGAACGGCTATAGCTGCAGCTTCCCTTGAGATGGATCCGGAACTTTCGACATCCTATCTAGGTCACATGCTGTCGATCTCTACTATGCTCCCTGTATGGGCAGGATCTGGCTATGAAACCAACCTCCTACAGGACAGCAGGAGTACTGGTTTGACTCGGGATATGGCGTGCGCGTCTTAGTGTTAGAGTACGATGATCTAGCCGCCGTCCACAATAAAATCCAATGACTTCCACCTTCGTCTCTTGTACCTTGCCCCAAGCTGGGCTCATGTTGTTTATCATACAATGAGGTTCGCTATACTTGCCGGTTTACTAGCTACCCTGGCGGTAGCTGTAGATGCAAAACCTTTAGGCAGGACGACTGACCACGTTGTTCACGAGGAACGATCTGTTGCTAGGAGAAGTTGGACGAGGACGAGGCGACTACATGGATTGCGACCTCTACCTGTCCGCATTGGCCTGTCTCAATCAAATCTCCATAAAGCCGATGACTTTATCAACGCCGTGTCTCACCCCAAGTCTGCTAATTATGGCAAGCATTGGACACCAAAGCAGATCGTCGATACCTTTGCCCCGAGACAAGAGTCTATTGATGCCGTTAAGCAATGGCTGGAGGTGGAGGGCATAGATTTGGACCGTGTGAAGCTTTCAAAAGGCCGCCATTGGTTGGAGTTTCAGGCGACCGTGCATGAAGTTGAGCGACTTCTTAGGACCGAGTATCATGTATACAAGCATAATCAACATGGAAACTTCCACTTCGCGTGCGACAAGTACCATGTGCCCGGGCACCTTGTGGACCACATCGATATAATTACCCCTACGGTCCATTTCGACCAGCGAGTCGGACACGAACGCGATAACAAGCAAGTCCCCGTCAGCGAAGAACACCAACAAGAATTGAAGAAAAGGTCATTGGCGAAGAGACAGCGCCCCGAGAGTGGTATTCAGAGCACAACCGAGAAGGACGGATTCTCTCCAAAGCAAGGCGCGGTCATCCAAAATGCGCTGGCAACTCTGGACGACTGTGATACAATGTTAACCATTGACTGCATTCGTGCACTCTACAGTGTTCCGAAAGGAGGAAATTCGGCCAAGTCAAACAACACCCTTGGTATTGTCGAATACACTCCGCAAGCATTTCTTCAAGGGGACCTTGACTTGTTCTTTGCCCAGTTCGAACCTGCGCTCGCCGGAAAATCTCCAATTGTCAAGCTGATAGATAATGCAGTCGTGCAGACGACGAACCAAAGCTTCAGCTTCAACGGAGAGTCTGCGCTGGATCTCGAGTTTGCTATGGGGTTGATCTACCCTCAACAGGCCACCTTATTTCAGGTGGGCGATCTTACTCAAGGAGGAAGCTTTGGCAATCTACTGGACGCTCTGGATGGCAGTTTTTGCAATTTCGAAGGAGGCGATTCCAGGGACCCAAACGTTGATGGTCAATACGCTGAAGATATCCGATGTGGAACGCAAACTCCTACGAACGTCATTTCGACTAGCTATGGATACAACGAGGGCGACCTAGGTGCACGGTACGAGCAAAGGCAATGCGCCGAGTACATGAAACTTGCCTTACAAGGTGTGTCCATGATCTTCTCATCTGGGGACAACGGCGTAGCTGGAAATTCGGCGGTATGCGTTGATCCTGCAACCGGCGCGTACAACGATGGCTCCTCAGGTCTTTTCAACCCGTCATTCCCGGGGACCTGTCCGTACGTTACGTCTGTGGGTGCCACCCAGATTCTCAACGGCTCTTCCGTACGCTCAGCGGAGAGTGCCTGTGAGGAGGTCATCTTCTCCGGTGGAGGCTTCTCCAATGTCTTTGCCATGCCGTCATATCAGCAAAAGGCTGTGGCGACCTATTTTGCCGACTCTGCTCCGTCATATAGCGCCGATCAGTTCAATAACTCCAAGGCTGTGAGGGCTTATCCCGATGTGGCCGCCAACGGCGCTCGCTATGTCACAGCTGTCGACGGCAACTTCACTCTGTCTTTCGGAACGTCGGCTGCAGCCCCGGTGTTCGCCTCGGTCATCAACATGATCAATGAGAAGCGGCTGGACGCTGGCAAGGCACCCGTCGGATTCGTCAACACCGTGCTTTATGAGAACCCACAAGTCTTGAACGATATAACGACTGGCAACAACCCGGGATGTGGAACCCAAGGATTTTCGGCTGTTGCAGGTTGGGACCCTGTGACTGGTCTTGGGTAAGTGGCACGGCATCTGTTGAGCTAGAATGACGCAAGCTAATGGTCGTCATAGAACACCTAACTATCCGGCTATGGAGAAGCTGTTCCTGAGTCTACCATAAGTCCGAGGGTGCCACACGATACTCTCGCAGGGCCTAGAATTAATGAGGAGTTGATTGATTGTTACTTGGCGTTGATTGGGCGGAGCGTGGAATTTAATGTTCTGTTACGTTGCTTTGCAAATTGCTAAAGTAGAGAGATGCCTATGTGCTCATAACCGCACTGCACTACCAATAGATTATTGATTTACACGAGGCACAATTTTTGCCTGTTCAGATTTCTCACTTGGATACTGGATCTTCTGCTTAAAGTGGTCGTGCGCTCAATGTTAGGGCATCTTATGCAGGTGCTATAGGATACCTTGTAGTTATTCGTCTGGCCCACGCCTAGAAAGCCAGCCAGCTCACGTTGACAGACACCATCGTTCCTTGAGTTATGATGAGATTAATCAAAATTTGGACGTATAATTACAATTCTTCCAAAATAGTTATTGTCAAAACAGCATATCCAGGAGAAACTGTCCCGACTCGCTTTATACGCTCCCCGAACTCTTACATCTAGACTGACTTGTGCTTGCTGAAATAAAAAATAAAAAAATAAAAAGTTCACGCTTGTGTGGCGTTATATGAAAGGGAATTGCATGGTATGCTTCGCTCTGCGCAGCCTGATAAGTTACTTGTATAATATTTATTTAGAGTAGACTTTCATCGAAAAAAGGGTTTTCGTTCTCAAAAAAAAGCAAGTAAGGCTCTAAGCCGTCGTAAAATCGATTGAATCAGCCGTGACCACGACCACGCTCGTCTGTGTAACATCAGGCCCCGTGGTCAACTTGATCTTACAGTACCGGTCCGTCGGGCAACCGCTCTCGCCCGGCTTATGGCAGACGTATCCGCTCGGGCACGGATCCTGCGTGGGAGTGGGCGCGCCCACAAAGATGCCGCACGGCGAGGTGTCGCCCACGGCCCGGACGCAGTAGTTGTACCCGACCCAGAGCTTCTGGTTGCACTCGCCGCCGGCCAGGGCTGGGTTGAGGCCCTGGATCTTGGCCACGTCCCCGCAGGAGGCCTTGGCGATAGCCTCGCAGTTGTCGCCGGGCTTGACTGGGTACCAGACGGCGCAATGGGGGTTGTACGGGGTCTGCAGCGCCGCCGATGGGGGCAGAGGCGCGAGTGTTGAGGCTACATTGCCCATTTTCTGTAGTTCTATACTTTGCTTGAAGTGGGGATAATCAAGTATTTCTGGTTCAAAGTGGAAGGGTGAGTGCTAGTTGGATGTGAGTATGTGTGTGTGTGTGTATAAGTATTACGTGTTTATGGTTCATGAACTCATGAGGACATCGTGAGATCCCGGGAGATGGTAGGATTTTTCTAGGTCTCTCAAAGTGGCCATTGATTCCTTTGTTTGTGCGAAATAGCATTTGCATGCTTTCATCAACTATCATATCCTCCCTGAATTGTCTTGTTGCAAAAATCACGTGGGTCGCCATAGCCGTCCTTTGACTTCTTTGTCTGCCTTTCCGCTGCCACACTCTCGATTATGCGATTGGAAATATGAGAAGGAGACTGAAAGTAGCAACATCATAATAGTGATTCAATGCCAACACTAGAGCAAAATACGTTTCTTTCCTAGAATAACCCCTCCTGGACGCCGAAACTCCGGAATGAACAGCCCATCATCATGACTGGCACCGTAGCAAATGCAATTTTCAACATTACAATTTCAGGATCGGCCCACTTCCAACTCTTCTCTGCTCTTTTCTTAGCTCCTACTGGGGCCCGGGATCACCAGTTCGATGAACCGCTCCTATTCGCAGAAGAAATCAAACTCTGCATTAGAACTAGTCAATGTGGCAAAACTTGTTGTTGTCGCCGTGGAGGCAGCTGCCTTGCACTCAGCTAGGGAAGGTCATGTCAGTCTGTATCCATCCGCTGTGCTCAACGAAGTTGAACATATGCAACGACCTACTGCTTTGCTGATCACAGTCGCTCACTGCTAGAGAACCGCCTTGCTGGCTATTTGCTACGTCTGCGCAAGCATTTTTCTGGTTGTCGCAAGAGCGCTGCGCTGCAGTCTGAAAGTCCGTCTGGTGGGAATGGTTAGTTCATATTTCACACAAGACATGATGGGGCAGCGAAGCGCTTACGAAGGTATCACCATCGACCTCGAATGGTCGTTCTGTATTATCTGACTTGGTAACCTGGTAGGAACATCAGCTGCTATCCTTCCACCTTTGCATACAGATCCCAAGGTACGACGACGTACAGGCGATGCAGCGGCTCCTCCTAATGCATTCGCGAAAAACTAAGGGACCCCGTCAGCGACCACATTCACGACGACGCTATATGGATCATGTACATACCTGAATGGGCGGAGCAGTCTGTCTTGAGAACAATCCCATGGCAAAGTCCCGCCTGACATCGTCTATGAAATCACCCGCGGCGACACTGGCTACCAGTAGCGACACGAGCGACGCCACGCTAAGCACTGTGCACTTCATGGTTTTTCGTGTGGATATATGAGACAACGACAATACGATTAATGACGAAGTGGTGAGTGGCCCACTTCGGACGAAGTAACGAGTTGGATGAAAACTAGTAAGTGACCACCAATGTCATTGGAAGCGTTGTTGAATGGCCGCGCCGTTTCAAACCCGAGCTATCGTCGTGCAAAGGATTTACGGGCCAGCCACTCGATCTCGAAGTTCGGTCCTAGAGGCGAAGTATATCAAACGGCGTTACAGATGAGGATGTACTTGTCCAATTCTATGGCCGAAAACTTTTCAGAAGAAAGATTTCATGGAAGAGACCGCAGCTCTAGCATCTTTTCTAATGTCCTGTGGCGGTCTTCGACCTCCAGATTGTCGTGCGGGTGTAGTCTGAAACGATCCTGAGACGCTGTCTCGCCGGGGGGTGACTGACCAACCACAGAGCGGCTTTTCCCGACCTATAACGGCGCGCTGCTTCCAGATCGCCGGTAAGATTCTTTTGAGGGTATGATTATACATGGATAAAAATGTATTTGTGCCTAGGCTGCTTAGGCACTTTGATCGTCACTCTGCAGATATTACGAGTGCGGACAGGTTCGCCCAAGTTGGGGTTGGGTAACGACTTCTCAATTCGTCGGTTAAGCTTTATGTTTTAGTATCTGAAACTGGTATTTCTTATGAGTAAGCAGTATCTAGAAGCTGAGGGTTACATGTTGGTTCTTCTAGTACAGGCGGAAGGAAGAAAGTATATAAAAAAAATATATATATATATATATAAAAAAAAAAAAAAAAAAAAAAAAAAAAAAAAGGGACTAGTTTGTAGTTTATGGTAAGTCTATTCCGTCAACGGGTTCTATATACAATTTGATTAGAATGTAACGGTTGGGTATTAATTGAAGAGTATACACCTTTTCCTAGCAAACCTTCCAACAGTTCATAGATCACGCGAGCCAAGGACGAATGTCTTTAGCTAATCCATGTGAGTTGTATTTCCTGCGAAAACTGTATTGGTTGACAGGCCATGATTTACGGGAAAAGCGTGTCAAATGATTCGAGATTTTCTATCCTCAAGTCCGCCAAAAGCGCGAAGCGCCGGGTAATGCACCTTTCCTAAACTCCTAGATACGCCCGTCGAAAAAGCAACCCCTTAAGGATAAGAGGTACAGCCAGCTGGCTGCACATGGTTGCGCTTGCGTAATCGCCCGTAGATTCTTCAGGGGTTTAGAAGTTAGTACCAGTGTTACTCTGGGTTGGTGCGTGGTACGACTCCAATGTGCTCTGGAAAGGGCTACGGCCAGTCATGCTGCCGCTAGCCTCGCTCTTCTCTGGGCCACTGTTGAACTGACTGGTGCCAGCGCCATAGTTGACGAGATCCTCGCTGTCTTCCTGTGACCTCTTGCGGCGCAGGCGCCAGAACACTACACCAGCCACGGCGAGAACAATGGCTCCACCCACGCCGACGCAAACACCGATAATAGTTTTGGTGGTTCCTGACGATAGCCCGCTGCTGCTTGTAGAAGTGTTGGACGCAGAGTTCAAAGAAGTGGGAGTGATCACGGCTGAACTGGAGCTAGTAACCAGAACTCCATTCGAGTTCGTCACAGTGGTGACAATAATCGAAGTATAAGGCGTAGGAGTCTCGGTGACTGAAGTAGTTGCTCCGTCGGTAGTGTTGGCATCAGATGACGTGGTAGTGTCACTGCTACTGCCACTGCTGCCGCCGTTGCCAGAGTCGGTAGATGTCGTGGCTGGTGGGGTGGTCGTCGGCGTTGTTGCTGGGTTGGCTTGGGTAGTGGTTGGCGATGTGGTAGTACGGGGCGTCGTGGTCGGCGTGGTCGTGGTCGGCGTGTCAGAGGGTGTGGTTGTGTCTGCCGCCGAGGTTGTCGTCGGTGTGGTTGTTGTCGGTGTTGCTGTCGTGGGAGCAGCACTGCTGGTGGTTTGGCTAATTGTGGTTGCAGCGGCCGATGACGAGGTTGAGCTATCGTCCTGTCTCGCGACAACCTCGTGTTTTGCCCTACCGACAAAGCCGAAGTCGAGCCATGCGGCCTGGGTGGCGGTGACGATGGACAAAGCCACCATGAGAAGGCGAATCAGTCGCGTTGAATACATGGTGACTGTTTCGGATGTAATCAAATCGATAGATGACGGGAACGAGAAGGAATTCGAATTATTGTTAGTGAAAGACGATTGTCGCAGTAGATCCGCGGCCTCCCCGTCCGCAGAACAAAATAGGTCGTCTCGTTACACGTGGAATCCGCCCGAGTGACGAGGTCACTAATCTGAGGCAGGCGTTCAAATTTGTTGGAAACACGAGTAGCCCCCCTCCTGGAAATGTGGGCGTGTCTACGTGTGCGCGGGATTGGGCGAGGGTTTGTTTAGAGGGAGAAGGAGAAGAGTCGGGTCAAAGTGTCGGCAAACGATGGTGAGAAGATCGGAAAGAAGGAAAAAAGCGTTCAGACCGGGAAGAATGGAGTCGACGCAGCCGTTGATGTATGTACGGTCGATAGGAATAAGGGAAGAAACGAGTGTGGGTGAGAATGGAGTGATGTGGTGCGCATGTGTGTTTGGTAGGCAAAGACGGGGAACAAGAGACTGGGCGGCAGCCAGGCCGCGCTTTGCTGTTGGCCTGCAGCCGACGACAAGATTATTCGATGGGTCGTTACATCCACTGACCACAATGGGCGAGGCCCAGACAAGGTGGCCACTCATGGCAGCCCCAGCGCCTGAGATTAGTGGGACGCCTCGTATTACGTTGCTCATCTGCATTTCCATGGGGAGTGGACGCATGAGGCATGACCCCCCCCAAAGGGTTTTCTGACAGGGCAACGGTCCACTGATTGGCCCACTCTGCTCGCTAGCTCCCGGCACTGCCAGCTCTTACTATGGTACCTCCTCCATCGCGTCTGCTTGCTCATTCGGCATGGGCGCATAAATGCACAAAACCGCTGCTCCAATACAACCAGCTCATGGCTGCCATACCCGGGTTTGGCTTTGACTGCTCATCACATGCTTGAATGAGGAATACAATTTAACCATCGTCGGAACCTGAATATTTCCATGAGTAGTCTCTGCAAGCAGAGAGACACTGGTGGTACCTCCTAGCTAGAGTCGGCCCATTCGCTTTGTCCCCGCGCTAGAGATCTACCTCCAGTGAGTAAGGGCAATGCAGGCAGCCAAGTACGGATTAGGTGTTCTGCAAGCCTAAATGTTCGCGCCGTCGCGTCCCATTTGAAAGGGTGGAAGGTCTCGAAGCAGCCTCCACCCAGAAATCAAAGATTTCCAAGCTGGCGGAATCGGCCGTGTGTCTCTTCCTTGAACTTAAATGCCCGTCCCAAAAATAAATCTCACGTTGTCAGATTTGTTGTCAGATTTGTTCTTCTCCATACGACGAGCTTTCAGTGTCAACTACCTTGGGCTTAATAACATTTATCATATTTTTCCATGTAAGTTACTAAATTGGCCCCGCCTAACCTGCCAGGCGGACCAGGATGTTACCTTCGGACGTCACGGCATGGGGATGGCCGGCTTCTCGGGGTTCATTTGGTGGCGAAGCTGGTTTGGACGCATTCGATGATTGTACTGCAACCCGACGCAGTTGCCTCAGCTTGCTAGCCGGTTAGTTTGGCAAGTAACGTTTTAGGGGGCATTGTTGCGTACAGGTTAATTGGTCCGGCGGCCGCCCAGGCAATGTAGATGATGGCTACCTGACTCTATCAACTACGGAAAATAGGTGTGATCGCTATTAAGAGCCCGGACAATTTTACTGCAACAACCACGACGAAGTAATCGGTGGAACCTCGCATTCGATCAGGAAACAAGGCCCATGTAACAATCAATTCTGCATGGCAGGGATAGCAAGCATTTGCCTGTTGGCGGAAGACTATATTGAGACTCTAAAAGTAATCTGGCGACTCAACACCATAGGGCGCTCTAACTCTCGACCATATTAGTTATTCTTTATTTTAGAGTATCAAGATCCAATGCTTCTTCTTGCTGGGCTAGAATTATCAGATAACCTTATACTGTAGATGCATAGTTGGCCATTGACCACACGTGACGACACCATAGTTCATGCTTCGTAATTGTATGCTCAAGCTAGACGTGCCCTTCTTTCCGGTTGGTTGGCTCGTCGCTAGGCTCTATCTGATACTTCATAGTCGTCGCTTCTACTCGATGCACTGCTTTCCTTCACAATCGTTGATCCATAGGCTGCCGTATTCTTGTACTCTGGTTCTGTAAACGAGCCATAATCGTTAAATTTTCAAGTATGGCTGGCTCTGTGCCGGGTGATAAGTCGAGGTTGAATACAATGTCATTTACTTTATTCTCGTGGCATTCATCGTTGATCGATCCTCCCAGGCGCCACTCATCCAACTATCTGCCCATCTGGTTTCCTAAAGTGAAATGAATAACAGGGAAGATCATAATCCAAGTAAACGTTGAGAGACGGAAAACTAGCATCTCCCACAAGAATATAATCGTTCATATGTCTTTTCAATCACTTTGGAAATCTGGCTTAGACCCAACAAGAGACAGGTCTCGGCATTTTGGTCCGTTTTTCTGTAGTCGTATGATCGTCAGCTAATGAACCCCATATTGCTTTTTCACAGCACAAGTTACGGAGTGGCTGCCCCTAGAACTCGCCAGATATTCGACCATAATTCCGCGGCATGCCCCAATTACAACACGGGCAACGAGGAGGATTAAAAGAGTGTTTTCACTGTCTCATGTTCTCTTGCCCTAAACGCCTGCACGCCTCTGGGTAGTTCATGTGGAGGGGAGACGAGTTCAATAGTTTCTTACAGGTGCAAAAAAGGAAAATGATGTAGCGGAATAGCAGATCCCATGACAGACTGGAGCTGGGATCGATAATGAGTGCGAGCTCAAGGTTCGTCAACGGCTTACACCTTTCTCTAGCTCCGGGTAGCTGGCAGAGCGTCCGCGCTCAATCGTGAGCCGCATAGTGTTAGCGCGAAGTCAATTTTACACTCGTGGCACTAGCAGGTTGGCCTAATAAGGAGGTGCGGTATATCCACTGGCCCATTTTGGCAGAGTAAAAGCAATGTTTGTAAGGGGTGGAAAGAGAGCTACCTATTCCAAAGCTTCTCGTGTATTGCATCAATCATCGGAGCCAGGCGATGCCGCCATGGACATAGGTGGCCTGAGCTCTGTCAATCATGGAGCTTCATTCAAGCACATGCAATGCTCGCACCCGTCTCAGCACTCACTGGCGAGGCCAACGAATGGCGGGTCGGGTTTGGGCCCAGGGTCTCTCGCGTGGAGGGGCGCCTGTCATTTTTGAGATGCCACGGCTTCAGGGGTGAGATGAAGGGTACACGGCCGACAAGACGATCCCCGCAGTTCTGGCGCGACCAGAGCCGGAGCTCACAGGTAACCCCTAACAATTCAATTAAAGCTCATTACGTTGATGAGCAGCCGGGCCAAAACGGGCAAGGCGGCCAGGAAATTCGAGAGCTCTTCCCAGCAAATTGTCCAGCATTGGCGCAGGGCAAGCGTGGCAATCCCTGGCCAGCTCATCAACTTGGCCGGGAAGTCAATCTCGCTGTACTGCACTCCACGCTTCCATCTCTCCACACACGTCTCGCGTCCTTTCGTCTGTTTGCTGTTCGTTTGGTTCGACTTCGAGGTCTGCAACAATCGTCAACAAGACTCGAGATTTCTTATTCGAAGCGGGCAAAGCGACTGCGATCCGATGCATTCGACAATCGCCCAGAGTCGTCTACCTTTACCTCTCCCGCTCCTTTAGTTCTCTGTTCTCTTTCCCCTGACAATTTTCCGCTAGGCCCCTGTACCCCTGGGTTCAAGACGCTCACTTTTTTTTTTTAAATCGAGCCGGAAACGCGTCGCGATAATCAGCCTCTGTCATCCTTTGGCAACCTCGACTATTGACAACCTCGCTCGGGCTGTCAATGCGATCATAGGCGACGCGAGGGGGAATTTTTCTGAGCATCAGTAGCAGGCGATTTGTTCTTCGTCTGCGCTGATCTCACTCTGGTATGCCCCTGCCACAAGCCGACATCTGCCAATACCCGGGTAGCATGCCGCATCTTCGATAACACCCATCAAGCTAACTTTGCATTTGGATTTCCAGATCTTCTTAAGACGTCTTCTCCAAGGTCGTCGGCTCCTCCTAGTGCTGCCGCAGCACAGGACGGCATCGGAGGTTCACCTACCCGAGACGTAGATCCACCAAAATCACCTGCCTTCTCGACAAGCTCAACCTTCGACGGCTCCGAGGACGAGGCATCCTCCTCCCTAGTGCTGCCCTCGCTTCCAGCACCGCAGCTCTCTGGACGGGCCCGAGAGCACCTCCGTAGGATCGAATCGCCCCAGTCTCATTCCGAGGGTGAAGACAACATCAGCCAGTACGTTACTGCAAGCTGGGGCTCGCCATATCCTCCAAGCTCCGAAAGCCATTTGCGCCGGCAGAGTTTTAGCAGTGAGCCCTCGGACGATTCGCCAATTCATCAGCTCGAGATTTCGACCCCGTTCCTGAGAAGAATTCCTCCGGACTCACCAACTAATCAGGCGCAAACGCAACAGTCTGGTCTGTCCGACAGTGCCGCCGTGCTTCTGAACCGAGCCCGCAGGCCTGTGCGCAGCATCACCGAAGACTGGATTCGTGCACACACGACCAACGATCTGACTTCGGAGCATCGTCACTGGCTGAGTGACGGTGACTACAGCGAGCACTCTTCATTGAGCGGCTCTATTTCAGGCGACGACGCAGCTTGGTTCGAGGAAGCTGACCCGCGCACTCCTCGCGCATCTCGCACATCTCGTGCATCAAGCCGTTACCTTCAAGAGCCACGTCAAGCCTCACGGCACCATCCTAGACTTCGTGCTAGCAACGAGACGCTCAAACAATCAACCTTGAAATCTGATCCTAACACGATGGATACCCTAAGCCTGGACACGGGCAGGGGTGCCCAGGATGCAGTAAGCATCCATACCTTGGATTCGGCGTCGGATCTAGCTGGCAAAATTGAGACACCTCGCGTCGAGCATCAGCCTAGTATGAATGGCTCGATACATCTTCCTGCTACTCCCACGAAACCAACCAAGCCAGTACCGACCCAAACGCCCAGACTCAAGAAGAAGGTGCCATGGAAAGGCAAGAATATCATGGTTCATCTTCCCCGGGATGACCAAAGAGGGCAGCCTGGCATGGGTCCCATTCCCATGAGTGCGTCACAAATGGCGGATATGCTTCGATCCTGGGATGAACTGGGGTACAATACCCGCGGATTCGACCTAGAGGGCCCAGTCGACCGGGCCTCGCTCGACCCTCTGGAGAATTACTCGCAAAGTCGTAACCAGTGGCCAAGTCCTGAGCAGATTGTTGGAGAACGAGCTCAGCGTAGCTATGCGGTATTGCTACCAGATCTGAATGCTTGGAAAGATTATGTCAACGAATTGCAAGAAGCCAAGCTGAGGGCGCTCGGTGTGTCTTTCGGTGACGAAGAACCCGCACCAGCGCCGTCTACTTCACCTGCTCCCTCGGCTTTGAGCAGGAGAATGTCAATGCAGTATCCTTCGTTGCCCTTTTCGCCCCCTATCCCAACTGGCTCAGCAACTAGTGGGGGGCAGCAAGGTTTCCCCTTCCCAGGGGCCTTCCACGGAACCTCAGCTACGCAGAGCCCAACGGTCCCGTCTGTAGCATCTCCATTATCATTTCATGGTATGCCAGGTAAATTCAACCCAAGGGCCTCCATTTCAATTTCGCCAAACGAGCTTCCATTCCATTTTTCTGGGCACCCCTCGCCCCATGGTTTCTCTCCTCGTGATATGCTTCTACAGCAGCAGCTTGGCCGCAGTGGTTCGCCGTCGTTGATGAACTTCAACTCCTTGATGTCTCCGACCTCCCCGTTCCAGCATGAGGGCGCGCCTTCGCCACTCGGCATGCACCAGCGACATCAATCTTTGCAATACCCAATGTTGCCACACCAGCAGCTTCATCGCCAGGACTCGGCAAGAGCATCACCGCGCCTACAGGATCTCCGCGAAGACGAAGAGGAAGTCCAGAGCAACCCGTATGAGGAGGACAAGAGCCCTTCCAAGACGCCCGAGCCTGCTCAATTTATCAAGCACAATGCCAGTGCTAGTTTGCAACGAGAAATCGACGATGCTGAGTACCACCTTGAGGAGCAGTTCCGCGAGCAACTAGAGCATGAGGATTATAGTCCACACCAAGAGACTGGAAAGGCTGATGGCTACAGCTCAGTTGATCCCGCTCAAGTGCCTCTGCCAGCACATGATCGAGGACCATCAGTTCACTTTACCAATTTCGGCAATGACTCTGATGAAGGTCCCGTTCTGCATCATCCTCGTCCACACAGCCGTGGACATTCCCTCACACAGAAGCCCTTTTTCGACAACGACGAAGCAAGGGATAGCACTGATGATGCTAGCGCTGGCAAACTGCAAACTGTCGACGAACAGAAGGGCGACGAATCCTATGAGATCCAAACAAATCCAAGCAACCTGGGAACCCCCGTTTCTGCATTTGGCTTGGTCAGCGACTTCCATCAACGCTCCATCTCCACCACAAGTAATCCCTGGGCTGACGTTCAATCTTTCAACGGCGACAAGCCTTCATCGCGTCGCCCTAGCCATACTAGTAAACCGTCCTTCTCCAAGCTCAATGCCGGTGCCACGGAGTTCAAGTTCAACCCTACGAGTAACTTCACTCCAGGGAAGTTCAACTTCGGAGCAAGCAGCTTCCAACCTGCCGCAAGCTCCTTCCAGCCCGCTGCATTCCAAGCCTCCACGTTCATGTCCAATGCTCCTCAGTCGGCGACCTCGAGCCATTTCAGCGCGCCTTCAACATCATCATCGAAGGGTAAGATTAATGCCGCCGCGCCTGCCTTTTCGCCGCGCCAAAGTGAATTCCAGTTTCCTGGCAAGAGCGAATTCAGCCTGCCTGGAAAAAGCGACTTCAGCTTCTCAGCTTCTGTTCCGAAATTCAGACCTGACGCCCCGGCGTTCCAGCCGTCTATCTTTTCTGCTTCCGTCACAAGTGCTGCCGCTTCTGGCAACGAGAGCGCGGACAACCGACGCGGCTCGATCTTTGGCAGTATTGATCTCAAGCTATCTTCGGATGTCGTTCCGCCAGCCAAGAAAAGTAAAGCCATTCCCATCGTTCGTCCAGTCAGCAGCCATAAATCCCCAACTCCTGGTCCGGATCCTGCTCCGATCGAGGAAACCGACCAATATGGTCGTCCTACCGACGCAAGTCGCCGGAGTAAGAAGTTTAGGGATGATATGGACGACGGTGATGATGTGCCTCGCTTTGCTGAGCCTACCCCGGAACCAGAGCCGCTCATGGTCCAGCAGTCCAAAGCACTTGCCAAAAGTGAAATCCCGGCTGAGGATAAGCAGGGAGAGGAAGAAGAAGACAATGAAGCAGTCGGTGACACTACCTTGGACTCTACTGTCCTCTCCGAGTCCACTGACGCTAAGTTGCACTCTGAATCACACGGCACCAAGGCCACCACTAGCCCATCGGCAACCTCCCCTGAACAGGAACAGGCCAACTGGGCTCCTTTTGAGTTTAGGAATGACTCGGAAGTTCAAGACTTCAATAATGCTAGACCGTTTGGGGACTTTGACTCGTTCCAAAATGGTCATAAGAAGAGTCTATCAGCAAATGCAAAGGCATTTGTGCCTAATTTTACATTTGGTGGTCCCAACCCTATGGCCGCTACGTTTGAGCCTTCTTTCAAGTCTCAGCCTGCCCCTATGGTAGAGCCTGAGGAAAGTGAAGATGATCGTGGCGCATCGCCAACTCCCGGCCCTGAGCCTCGAGCCGTGGCAGGGCTCGAGAAGTCGGCAATCCAGCCACAACGTGAGCCCACACCAGAGCCAGTGCGCGCAGTCCAGCCTGCAAAATCTGGACTGGCTACCTCTCGCTTTGCTACAGCTGCACCACGTCAAGGACTTGGAGCATCGCGCTTTGCCTCACCGCCACCAGAGCCTAAAGGATTGTCTGCCTCGAGACTTGCCAAGTCACCGTCGCCTGTGTCCGACGAAGATGAGACCCCCGAGAAAGAACATGCTGCTCTGGAGGAACCGTCAGAGCTGCACAGCTTCAATGAATCCATTCCGATCCCCGTCAGCCCACCATCGATTAGCTCTCAAGAGGTTGCCGAACACGCGAACCACGGCGATCGTGAATTGACATTTGAAGAGATCGATGCGGTGATGCAGCACATGAACGAGACTGATCCTACCATGGGCGTTAATAGAACTGTGGATTCTCCCACCTGGCACCAGCCGAGTCCGACTCGGAATGCCACTCTCCGTGCACTCCCCAACGCGTCGCCTCTTCATCTGCCCCCCAAGAGTCAATTCAGAAGCGATGGCCCTAGCCCAAGCCCTCAGCAGCACCGGCCTCTACCTCCGGAGCCAGCACCGCCAATGTTGTCAACCGAGTTTGAAGACCCATTCCTCGACCCACCCCGCAGTGTTGTCTCTCACACTTTTGATGTCGATGGTCCGGTGCATAACCTTGGCAGCGGCAATGTCACCGAAAGTGAGGAATGGGACAAGGCCTTCAGTGCTGACGAACAAGATAAACTCGAGCAGCGTGTCCAGTACTTTAATGGTCATGTCCAAGACCTCGTTGGCGATATGTTGGCTGATCGACTTGATCCTCTGGAGAAAACATTGGGAACGATCCAACACGCCCTCCTTGCTATGTCTAGGCGAACGCCGTCGAGTCGCCCGGAACGCCGTAGTGTCTCTGCTGAGATACAAGAGAGTGATGCAGATGACGAGGACGATGACTTCCCTGTTCGAAAGTCGATAAGTCCCCAGAGGAACAGGAAGATGGAGCAGATTCGATTCGCCGTCATGGAAGCGCTTAATCACCACCACGCCAGCCGTGCACTGCAAACAGTGATGGAGCAGTCCGAGCCCCAAGCAACCATTGATAACACATCTGTACTCAGGGAACTCCAGGAAATGAGGGAGCAGTTCAGCCAATCATTACACCTCGACTTCCGCGCCGATGACTTGCGCAACGTCGTCGAGGAAGCTGTCCAAAGCCGCCTACCCCCTACACCCCCTCCAGTCGTCAAAGATGATGATGAAGCCACTCAAAAGATGGCTGAGATGCAAGTAAGAATCCATGAGCTGGAGCAGCGTCTAATGGACCGGGACGAGAGGGTGGAAAATGAGACCCTTATGCGAAGAGCCGCCGAGGACCGCTCTGCTGAACTCAAACGCCAACTTGACCAAGCTGAAACCAAGATTGAGGTGGAAATCATGAACCGCAGTGTCTATGACCAGCGAGTACATGACCTAGAGGACCGTCTCAGACACCAGGAAGAAAAGACTGACTTTGAATTGCATGGTCGACGGGAAGCCGAAGACAGATTATCAGAGATCCAGCGACTTCTTCGCATTTCATCAGAGGAGGAAGACCGCCTTCGCGCTGTCCTTGAGGAGCGTGACCAAAAGATGAAATCAATCGAACATGGTGCAGGCAAGAATGCCATGCGCCTCGCGCTGCTTGAGGCTGCCCAATCAAATGCAGACAAGACTCAGATTGATCTGACAAATCGCCTCAATGCAACCGACGAGGAACTCCGCTCAGCTAGACAGGAGACTCGACACTGGCGATCTGAGGCTGAACACGCTCGAGATTCTTCTCGGCGACAGACGGACGATCTCGTCACAGCCATCGACGAAGCCAAGCACCTCCGCAAGGTCATTGACACCCTCAACACCCAGCTTGGCGAGACCGAGAAGATCCGCGAGACCTGGCGAGTCAAGTTCGTCTCCATGCAAGATGACATGGCCCACGCAGCACGCGAGATCACGGAAGAAAACAGCCGGCGCCTCAAGAAGGAACAGGCTCTTATTGCGCGCCAAGAGGTGCTCGACGCCCGACTTCAAGCTGAGTCCAAGACTCGCGAGCGACTTGAGGCCGAGCTTGAAAGACTCGAAGGAGGCGAGCGTGCTGGCATGAGGGCTGTCGCTGAATGCAAGCGACTTGAGGCTCTACTTACCGAACTTCGCAACGAGAACCACAAGATTCAGACTACTGCTCTGCACTTCCAGCGCGAGGCCAAGGAGGCACGTGAAACAGCTGCTACCGAAGTCCAACGCACTCGCACGTCTGTGCAAGCTGACCTAGATGCGGCTAACGAGCAGGTCAATGTTGTGCGTGTGGAATTGGAAGCCCAAATCAACCAAGTCCAGACTGAGCTTGCACAAGCTCTATTGACCAACGAGAGCCTGAAACAGCAGCATGAGGTAGCCTTGGAAGATGAATTGGCCAAATTCCGTGCCCAAGTTGATCAGGTCAAGATGGATGCCGAAACCTCCAAAGCACACTATGACATGATGCTCGAGGAAGCACAAACCACCAGCGCAAGCAACCTCGAGGAGCTATCTCGCAAGCAACAGAGCGACATCGAAGATCTCCAGACTCGGTATGAGCGCGAACTCAGCAATAAGACGGAAGATGCTCAGCGTACCGAGTCGAACTTGCTCGAGCGTCTCAGCCTGTCGTCTTCCAAGGTAGAACATCTCCAAGATCGCGTTGCGCACTTGGAAGAAAAGGTGCAAATCGCGCAAGAAGCGGCTAAAGCTGCAGCCCAGGCAGCCAAAGCCGCAGGTTCCTCGGAGCCTGCTGTTGCTCACGCTGCCACCATCGCCAAACCTCAAGCAGTCGCCCAAGCCATGCAACTACCTGAGAAGATTTCGCCACAGGCACTCCGCGAATCCATCATGGTACTGCAGGAACAGCTGCAGGCACGAGAACAACGCATCGAAGAGCTTGAGCAAACCGTGGCCAGGCTTGACCCTGACGCCGCCATCAAGATCACCAAACTTAACGATGAGATCACTTGGCTCCGCGAGCTTCTTGCCGTAAGACACAGCGACCTTCAAGACCTCATTGTCGCCCTTTCGGCGGACCACTTGGACAGAGAAGCTGTCAAGGACGCGACCATCCGCTTGAAGGCCAATCTGCAAATGGAGGAGCAAGAGCGTGAAAGAGCACTGAATGGAGGCTCTGCCATTAACCTGCCGGATATCGCCGCCGCCATCAAAGGCGCTGCGACACCCCGAGTTGCTCAGGCCGTGGGCCCCCTAGCTGCTGCCTGGGGAAACTGGCGCAAGGGCAACCAGCCGTCGCTCAATAACATCTCTAGCATGCTTTCGTCCCCCGCGACAGCTAGGAACCAGACCCCTTCCAGGAGAAATCCGAGTCCAGCCTCTCAAAACAGCTTCCTTTCGGGGTTGATGACTCCACCTGCATCGGGCCTGCGCAACACTCCGCCCGCGGAGCAGAGCAAGCCCCAACCGACGGCCTTCGGCAACACGGGACGTCGCTACACAGCGGAGCAGTTTGCGAATCGCACCCGGGGACCCTCCCTGACTGCACGACAAGCCGAAAAGATGCCCATGCCCGGCACGCCACCGCGCCGCATCCCGGAGCAACAAGAGCCCGTGACTCCTCCCATGGCTCGATCGAGCGGTTATGATGCCGATGCAAGCCACATAGAAGATTTCGACGACGCGGGATTCTTCGATGACTGAGTGTCGTGAGCACTGGGGCGCCCAAACTAATGAAGCCTGACCAGGATTTCGGCTCAAAATATAGTCTCATTTGTAACAAAAGATACCACGGCGATCTGAGAAGTCTTTTTTTAGGTTTCTCAACCATCTGATGTATACCATTTGCCTTTGCGACAATTCCAACGTCGGTTGGCTACATCATTACGCGAGCTAGATTGATACCCCTTACGCCGCCTATATATGCTTTCACAGACATAATCACGCACAAAATGCACACATTCTTTTCATGCGACAGCCATATCGCATCAGGCTGGCAACCCACGTTCTATCTCTGGCATACTGATTTTAGGTGCTCTGAGATGATAATGGAGGCCGTTCCTTTTATTTCCTTTGTCATTGTGTACTTTTGCATAGCCGGTTATGATGAGGGTGGCATTATCGCTCGTTTTATTTACTGCGAGGAGCAGAGTTTTTTTTCTGAGGCTACACAGAAGCCGAGATGGCCAAGATAGGGAACAAATCCAGACTTGTGGGTGGGGAGGCTGCTAGGCAGAAAACTAATAACTTTTTGACCATCTTGCTCATTCTCGAAAATGCTTTTATGCTCCCGGTCTGATGAGTGAATCCCTGCTCTGTCTCTTTCTCTCTCTCTCTCCCCCTCTCTCTCCAGTTTGAAAGCCCCCAGCCGGTGGCCTGGCAGCCATTGGTGGATGATTGGCTATTGCTAGGTGTACGTGCCATTATAAAGAAGAAGGGATCGACTTATAGATGGTGGATCTTTATCATGTTACATTAATTCTTGTAGGCCTCTAACAAAGGGACTTGACAGCTATATATTGCGAGTTTCACCGTAACTGCACAACTCCACGTGGTTAGCGTCTACGTCCCCAGGCTGCCAATCATAGTGCTGGGTTAGGGGGCACAGCCTGCCTCTAGGCAACCAAGACCTCCATCGTTATGGCCTGAATACATTCAAGCGGCAGAACAATCCAAGGCCCAATGACTCCTTCTGGCAACCGTCATTGGATCCCAAGGCACGTTCCATTAGACCTATAAGACGTGGTCTGGTTTCGAATTCATGCCGCCACAACCCGAACCGACCACTGGTTCGAAATCCATGTTGGGATTCATATACAACCTTCTCCCTGAAGCCATGGCCCCCAAAGCAGAAGAGGAGAACACTGTTCCACTGGAGAAGTATATCCAGAAAGCTTGGCGCAACCGTGATGCGGTCAATCCCTTTCGCTCCGACAAAAAAGCTACGACAACACCGGTGCCGATGCTGAGAAGAGGCTGCACGAACCGCATCATCTATTACATCGGCTCCTTCAACCCACCCCATCTTGGACATCTGGCCCTTATAGACCATGTTTTCTCCAACACCAACCACGCCTCGTCGCTGGCTTCCTCCACGCCGCCGGCGGCAGATATTCTCAACGCCGTCGCCCTCGTAGCCATCCCCCACGGCGAGTACTGGATCCGACGCAAGCTCCAGAAGGCGCAGTTCTGGGCCACGGCCGAGGACCAGGTCCCCGCCCTCCACCTCGACATCGACCAGCGCGCCAAGCTCCTGCGCGACGGCATCCCCGAGGACCTCAAGCGGAAGGGCGTCTGGGCCTTCCCCGAGGACCTGGGCGAGTGGTGGGCGTTTCATCCGCGGCTCCGGGACGTGTGCGAGCGCGACGGCTTCGAGCTCGAGTTTGTCGAGCTGCTCGGCCCCGACTACGTCCTGCAGCCTTTCCCGCAGTGCTCGGGCATGCACGGTGTCGTCACGAGCAACGTGTGCCGGAAGGCAGATTTCGTGGTCGACACGCCTGAGGGCGGCGACTTGGTCACTTTGGGCGGCTTCGGTCCTTGGGAACAGCTAGATCGACATGAAGGAGTCGAGTTACCTCCTGAGCTGAAGCACGCGGAGAGTCAGGAGCAGAAGGCAACTGATAGTGTTTGGGTTTGTCAAAAGTCTAGAGATCTGGACTATAGGATATGGTTTGTGCAGTGCGATAAGCCAACGCTAGATCCGGATTTGAGCTCAACTGGATTGAGGCAAATTGTTGAGGAGGGCGAGTTGAATGACTTGGAAGACAGAGTCATGGATATCGCGATGAGTCCAGAGTTGTTGGTCAAGTATGTGAAGGAGTGGAAGAGCAAGGGCTAATTGGCTGTACAAAATGCATTGAACGAACATCTGTGGGTCAGGCCTCATTTCGATGAGATACTGCTTGCAAGAGGTGCGACTTCGTCCTGAGACTTTATAGACCATGTAATACCACTAAAGAGGGCAGCCACAGCTCAGGTTTCATCGCTAATAACCGCATTTTGGGGGGTAAATCGTTGATATATTGAGATGCATAGTCGGGAGAAGACAACCGGTAACTTTTATGGAGCATTGATCAATCGTGCTAATCGAGAGAGTGACGATTGCCCTAGAGTCTGGAGCATGAGCATAGCCAGGACCAGAAGATACTGACATAGCAACCGGCTGTGACAACATGACTGCGGATAAAGCGCTACTTGGGTGACGCAGCTCTGTATTTCTCAAGGCCCAATCTTTTCGGATTTACAAAAGTTATAATAATCCGACGGGAGTGATAGATCCCTTGGATGTTGGAGGCTGGAGGCTCGTCCGGCCCAAAGTGACCAGAGCAAAAGCGGGCAGCAACTTCATTAGTCTACTGGATGGGCGGGCTGCATCATACAGAAAGCCAGGATGAGCTACCTCTAATACAATATAAGCAGGCTGCCGTGTAAGTAGAAATACATTGTATGCAAAGCAGCCCCGCCGCTCGCCGAATTGCCCAGCATGTGAAGCATTCTGAGAGCTGGCAATCATTCGCATTGGCCCTAAGAGCTTGATTAGTGGCCGGCGTCCTCAACCCAAAGAACGAGGAGGCTCGTTCTCCAAGTTCGGCCGAAAAAACGTGCTAGCTGGCTTTGTCATCTGAATAGTCGTGTGATCACATCGAGTCTAAGATTATATAGTTTATGCTGTCTATTTTGTAGTGTTATGAGGATTGTTCTAGTTGTGTATGATTTCTTTAGCGAGATTAGCTTAGAACGAAACGGGTATACGAATAAGCGCAATCATTAGCTTAATTTAAAAGGTATCCTGACGAGAATCTAGTCTAATCAACCCATTACGCCCCTAATTTCATTCGCCCGAAGACATGTCAAAGGCTTGATATCAGAAGTGCAGTGCTACATGCCATGGCATTCTGTAGTTATACATTGTACATTATTTTGTAAATGCCGTAATAAGTTCAATGGCCGCTTGCCCTTAAAAGGCGCAGGACAGCCGCCAGGGACTTGTATTGCAAGGCTACCCTGATCAGCTACCATGGTGGCTATACTGAGATGCAATCGGCTGGGGGGGTTGCACGTAGGTCGGTTGTGCTGGCGGTTTATAAACATCGGCGCCGGTCAAAGGGCCACCACTATAAGGCGGAGGCGCCGTCACGGCACTGACCATACTCGGTGCTGGCGAGGGGCTCGGCGTGGGGAGCGGGATTGCGTTAGTCTGCTCAATAGGACCGGTGATGATGGGCTGTGAAGATGCTGGATCTGAAGCATAAGCATGCTCTGGCTTATGAGCATCTGTGGTTCCGGCATAGCCCATGGGTTCATATTTGGCTCCATCCGTATCCGGCGTCTGCTTGTAGCCTGTGCCACCTTGCGAGTATGGTGCGTCGGCAGGGGTCGATGACGAGGCTCCGTACCATGCGCTGTTGTTTGTCGAGTGGCCCTCGTCGATTTTGCTGTATAATCCTGTTGACTTGTTGCCTTTCTTTGCTTTCAATAGCTTGAAAAGCCAGATTGGCAACCATAGGCCGCTGGCGACACAAAATGCTCTCCATACTACATGTCCCGTTCGGAACTTCTTGCCCTGAGATTTGCGCTTACGTTCTAGCGAAAAACTGTTAGCATCCATCCATTTCTCGTCCCCCAGGATGCGGCGCCTACCCTTCAAACCATAATAGATGAGTGCGATAATGAACGTCACGACAAAAATGGTCCCCAGCACGATAATCAGGATTGCCCACCACGGTAGATTCGATGACCCGCCAGCGCCGCCGCCACCATGACCTCCGCCCGTGGAAACCACTGTGTGGCCGCCCTTGTAGGAACTGCTGCTGCTGCTGCTACTTCCACTCTTGTTACTCGAGGACGAAGAACTGGAGCTTGAACTGCTCGATGAGCTATCGCCATGTGACCCTGATGAGCTGCTGCCATGGCCTCCCGAACCTCCGCCTCCCTTGGGCGTTCGCCTCGAAATCTCAAGAAGACGCATTCTAGATCGGCGCGCGAACGATTTCCGGCGCCTGGATTCGGGTCGCGCAGAACCTTGGACTGATGAAATAATATCGCAATTGTTACCAATTACACGCGACAACAGAATGACGGGAAGAAATGGGAAGAGAATCTAAAGAGTGCACGTATCAATGTCAGCCGCAGATTTTGGTGTAGGACTCCAATATATCTAAGAGGGCGCAGCACTCGCTGCTTGGTAGCTGCACGCCCCAGTCTGATCCTACTTCTCCTTGTTATTTCGCGAAGGGCGTGATTGCGGAGGACAAACCAATCACCAACCCCGTCTAGACGCATCCTTCGTGTAGGAACGCCCCGAAATGTACATGTTAGACGACGGGCAGGGTTGGCACGGCTCTATAAATAAGGCTGATCATGTGTGGCTCCACGTTTCTCCAGTGTTCTGATAAGGCGGCTGGGCTCTGTACAGTACTGTAGCTCGGGACTTTTAGGGTCTTCCCACGAGCCGGTGGAGGCCTCGTTTGTCTACCAATAGTACAAGTTTTCATAACCCTTGGCATTATGAGCCTGTACAGTTGTTCAACATCCCAGGATTACGTACACACACTCTCTCAATAAGTCTTATAGCATGGATCTCAACCTGCCTATAATGTACTTTCAGTTGCATATGCGCTACGGCATGCACAAGGCCCCATTATTCATCCTCGGTCATATGATGGTCCACGAAGCCAACAGCCTGGTCTAGAGAATGTCTAAATTGTATCTACATAGTTAACCACTTGATTAAGCCATATTTGGGGATTGAATCAGGAACATGGCCAGGGGCACTCAGACTTGGTTTTGTCCTTTTGCAGCGTCCTGGTCTTGTGTAGCGTCCTGGTCTTGTGTAGCGTCCTGGTCATGTGTAGTGTTATGGTCTTGTGTAGTGTCATGGTCGTGTGTAGCC